>VZRZ01008153.1:154066-197272 GCA_013398175.1 Climacteris rufus | reverse complement strand
AGCTGGAGCGGCGGAACCGGCTGCTGGAGAAGCAGCTGGCGGCCCAGCAGAGCGAGCGCGACCGCCGGCTGCGCTACAAGACCTTCTCCCGGGACCAGGCGGTGCAGACGGACGGCGGGACCCCCCCGCTGGTGCCGCCGCCGGGCCCGGGGCACGGGGCGCTGCCGTCGCCGCCGCACTACGGGCGCCTGCCCGGCACCATCTGGAGCTACACCCAGGTGCGCCGCACCGGCGGCGGCGGCCTGGAGACCGTGCAGGGCCCCGGCGTGTCCTGGGTGCACCCGGACGGCGTCGGGGTGCAGATCGACACCATCACCCCCGAGATCCGCGCCCTCTACAACGTGCTGGCCAAAGTCAAGCGGGAGCGCGACGAGTACAAGAGGAAGTGAGTGATGGGGGATGCGGGCGGTCCGCGCTGCACTGCGGGGAAACGGGGCCAGCCCTCCCCGGGAGCGCCTGGGGACAGCGCTGGGGACGTGGGGACCGGGCTCAGCCCTCCCCGGGGCTCGCTCCGGACTGGGGTCCGCCCAGGGCTTCCTGGCGGCTTTTCCTTGTGGGGGGGTTGAGCCTTATCTTGGTACCCAGAAAACTGTGGGATCCATCCCCGGAGGGATGGGGGGCCTGGATCTTGTAAGGGAGCACTGCCAGCTTAACTTAAAAAAAAATATATATTTTTGAGAAGGGAAATAATCCATTATTAATATTGCATTGCATAGTTATTCCTATATTTAGCTTGCCTTCATTTTCTTGGTCTGATTACTCCAGTAGTCGGTTTTGTGTGCCAGCTCCCCGAAATTAGCTCAATGCTGCAATATTTGGGTTGCAAATACTGCAGGGAGGGTATGCACTCCAAGATGTTCCCCGGAATTGGCCAAAACAAAAGCTTTTGTAAGCCCTGCTGGTCTGGAGGTCTCCCCTGGCCTGTGGGAAGCCCTGGGGTTGGAATGGTGATGGACAGCGTTCCCTTGGATTGTTGGATTTTAGCTGTGGCAGAGATGGAGGCCAGAGGGGCAAAAAAATGTAGTTGGGATTCTGCAGGGAGATTCCTGCATTGTTTGAGGAGCTGCTGTCCTTTGGGACTGGCGTGGGCTCTCCCGGCTGGACTTTGGGCATATTTAGCCTTAAAATGCATTTCCTCCTTGCCCAGCCGGTTTTTTCCTGCAGAGCACACCGAGTCCGTTCTCATTTCCCGGCTCTGTGGCCTGTGCAGCGTGGCTGGCTCTCTCCTGCCCGGGCTGACAGACTGCAGTGAGCTCTTTGCACACCTCGGCTCAGCAGCGGCTTTTGTAACAACCTCCCCTCGCGAAATCACCCGCCTCAGAGACATTTTCTAGGCGGGTTTGGCTGTTCCGGTAGGAATTTGTGGCCTATTCCTTAACCAAAGCTCCATCTGCTTCCAGTGCATCTCCTCGGAGCTCGTGTGCCTTGGCTGCTCCGTCCCTCATGGCTGGAGCCACTGGTCTGGCTGGAAAAAAGGAGCTGGTCTCTGTTTTGCAGCCTGGAGGAGTTGCTGCCGTGGTGGCACGGGGTGGTTTTTGTCTCTGTGGTCGGTCCCAAGGAATGGGAGGAGCAGAGGCCAGAGGAAGTGGTGCTGGATGGTGCCGTGGTGAGGGGACATCTGTGTGGGGTGTGGTTTGTGTCACCAAAACTTGAGGCTGCTTCTCCTTTTCAATGGATATTTGATTTATTTCTGCTTCTTGGGGAAGAGGAGACTTGTGGGCTTCAAGTTCAATCTTTCTGCTGATACAAAGTTGATTTTTCTGCTTTTACTCACTTGTGTGAAGCAAAACCACCACCCCCCCACCCCGTGCTCTTGCACACTCAGGGATTGCATAAACCAGATAAATTCAGTGGAGCAAAGGGGAACATCAGATCTCGTTCTTGCCACTCTCCTGCCCTTGAAACAGGTTTTTCTTCTGAAAAAAACATGTGATTAATACATATCAACACGTACCACATTAGTGATACCGTATCTGCAGTGTGATTTTATGGATGCTCATTACTATGGAATTGGTCACTGTTCTGTGACCTTCAGTTGCACACGGACATCACACACTCTTTTGGGGGATTGGCTCTTTCATCTGGGGACTTGGGCAAGCTTAGGGAGCAATATTGTGCTGTTTAAATTGACTTCTGGCAGTCAGAGCAGATTAACCAATTCAGTTTAATTCCATGAGCTCTGGGTGTTGCAGTATTTGTCAGCAATCCTGCAGGGATTGGGATGGTGTTTGTTTGTTTGTGCAGGGGATCTCTGTCCTGGCATGTTCCTGTGTCTGTGCCTGCAATAAATGCACACTTTGGGGTTCCCTTATCTCACTGTGATCCCTTTGATGCTCCACTTCTGTTTGGGGAGCTGAGCTCCAAGTGGGAAAGGAGCCTTGTGCCTGTCTCCAGCTGAGGTTGTTGGGGCTTGTGGAAAGTTGGGTATGAGCACAAGTTCCCAGCACTGGTGTGGGACCAGGAAAACAACCTTTTATTGCTTAATTTGAGAACCAGCAGAAGCCACAGCCGTTTTGGAGCAGCCAGGCCTTGTAATCTCACCAAAGAGCCACCAGCCCATAGCCAAGAGTCCTTAAGCAGATAGCAATAATTCCATTTATTTCCAGGAGCAATGGAGCTTTTCCCCCTTTCCAGGGTGACCACTTACTTAAGGAGGTCCTGGCTAGGAGATGTTTCTGCTTTGAAGTATTTGAGTGCCAGGAAAATGCTGGGCAGGTGATGACATGGGACACCAGGGAATGCTGCTCAAGGAACTGCTGGGTTTCAGACTCACCTCTGATGTGTCTCTTGTTGAAAACAAACTCACTGATGTCACACTTGGGAACTGGAAAATACAGGGGTGGAATTTGAAGGGGAAATAATCCCTTTTGTTTCCTTTCTTTTAAAGGAAAATTAGCTTTGCTGCTACAATATAACAGTGGAAGACCATCCAAGATGCTTTTTCCAATTAAATTATTCCTGTGCAATTTTTGGGATCACCAGTGGCTTCATTTGGGGAAAGTGTTTAATTCCTTTCTTCCGTTCCCCAAAATAATTTTTCACTGTAATACAAGAACCTGGAGTTCTGAGAATGCACATTCAGTCGAGCTCGTCGATCATATTTTACGCAGGCTTTTGTTTGTGTCTGAAGTAAAGTGTTCCCTCTAAGGAGATATTTCAGACCCTCCAGCAGATATTTTCTTTTTCCCCAAGATGATGATATTTTACCCAAATAATGGATAAATTTGCATCTTTACTACTTAATGTGTTGTGTTAACCTCGTATTTTTAGCAACAGCCATGATTTTACACTGGGGATTGTGACGTCAGCAGTGGAGTTAACAACTGGAGGAGTTTTAGTGGGGAAAATGAAGTTAAATGAATTTTCTTTAGTTTTCCAGCTGTGCCTGCATTTAGAAGAGCTTTTGACCATAGGTCTGATTCCAAATCAGATCAATCAATCAGATTTATTGTTTGTCTTGCAGATTTTTTGTAATGTTTTATCTATTATACCCTTTTAGCAAGAAAAGGCAAAATTATCTTTCTGCAAAATCGCATTTTTGCACTCAAAACAGCTCAATAAAAATATTTTCAGGGACAGTTAATTCAAAGTGGAAGAAAGTCACATTTTTAAATTTAAAACATCCAGGTGAAGTGATTTTTTTTTTTTTCTACACAGAATTAAAATCATAATCAGCCATTGTGCTTCAGCTCCTTTGAGGTGAGAGTGGGCAGCTGTGGGTTCTTCAGGAGCAGTGCTGGGATCTGGGATCTCTGTGTCCCTCTGTCTGGGGCTAACCAGGGTGCACAGGTTTAGCTGCACGTGTGACCCTGGCAGGATTTGGGTTGATCCCTTCAGGTTATTTTGGAGAAAAATCTGCTCCTCTGGTGAGGAGCGGTTTGGGGGTGAACACAGCCCTGGCCCTGCTGCCTTTGGGGATCCTGTTTGGGGATCTTTGTCCCGGCTTTGGGAAGCTCCGGAGCCCCAAACACCTCCCTGGCACCGCTGGGAGGGTCCACCTGGGAGCGACATGGGAAGGGGACAGCAAAAGGGATTCTCCCCCTCAATTAGTTAAACGGTGTTAATGACCAAAGAAGGCTGGAGCTGTGCCCAGGGCACGTGGAGTGTGCGGGGCCATGCCCAGAGCCGCTCCCTGCGAGGCGGTGTCACCTTCCCGGAGATCCCTGGAAGATGCAGCGCATCCCTGGCTGTAGTGACAGTGGAAATGCTGCTGCGTGTGGCCAGCCCGGGCTGCTGACTTGGTGAAATCCTCCTGCAGTCATTCGCTGCTCTCCCTCCCTGCCTGAGCAGGGCTCTGCTCCCAGCTCTTGGATAGATTTGTATATTTATGGTTCCACGATTATTCTTAATTGCTGCAGATATTGAGTCTGCCAGATGTTGGTTGTCTTTTCCAGCATGGGCTTAACTGGTACTAAGAGTTGAACTGGAAATAATTGTTTTACCTCAGGATGGTATTTCATTGGGAAGATTAATAAAGTCCACTTGAAAAAGAGATTATCTTAAATTTGCTGCAGCTGGAAAGGACAAAGATTATCATTGTCAAAGGCAGCGCGCGTCAAAACTCACTGGAGCTTGTTTTTTTTAGAGAAGGGAACTTAATAAAAATGTGCTTAAGATAAGCCCTGGAGGAATGTCTGAAGACTTTTAAGGCTAAAATATCAGCAGTAACAAGATGCAAATGTTCTGCATAGACCCAATCAAAAACAAATAATTTTTTCATCCCTCTGGAGGAATGTAAGCGGCATGGCAGACCTGCCCTGCCTCGATTGGTCACAGGGCTGGCAAGAACAGTCTCTGTGGAAAGCCACCTCTTTAATTCTGCTGTTCCTGCTTTTCTTTTCCTGTTTTTGAGGGATAATTATTTTTCAATGTGGCTTTTCACTGAAATTCCATATTTTTTACCGCTTCCAGAGTAGCCTGGTCTGGGGGATTTTTGGCTGCCCCTTACAAGATGTGAAGTTTGATATTAAATGCTGGCTCTGGTGAAACCTGAGCCTCAGGCTTGAAAAGCCCCTTTTTCCTTGTGCTGGGAGAGCGTCAGTTTTCCTTGTGGAGAGGGATAAAATTGTCTGTAAAAAAACTTGGCTGTGTGGCACAAATACCCAGTTGTAGTTGTTGGTTGGAAAGTGGCACTGCTTGGAGCTGTGCAAGTTAAGCACTATAAGAATAATGTTTCCTTAAATAATTCCATCTTTCCTTCTAAAATGCTGCTGCAAAGGCACACATTTAGGATACACACGGATATCTGGAGCACTCTTAAGATTTATTCATTTTTTTCCATGGTATAGCTGGAAACTGGGACTTCTGTGTTGTAGGAATGTAGGAGAAGTTTTGGAAGGAGAAGGGCATGTTTCCCTTTGATCCTGCTGCACTTGAAATGTTTAATAGACAAATCTCTGTGTGTGTCTTAAACTGGTTTGTGATGGGAGCAACCAGGGAGAGCTGAGTTTGTTATGACTGACTTGAAGTAACTGTTGTAGCTCTGCAAGTTATTCTGAACTTTAATCTGAATTTTAGTCTTTAATTCTGAATTTTATCTGAATTACAATTAAAATAAGGAATTTGTAGATGAACAAAATGGGGAGAAAAATTCCCCCCTCTTGTTGTGGTTGGAGTTTCAGAGGAACTTGGGCTGTGTTCCTCAAGGAAAACCTTCCTCTGCTGCAAGAGAACCACAGGACTTTGTGTATTTTGAATTTACCTTTTGATTCCTCCCATGACTCACTCTGGGAAGCTTTGGGCTTTCTGAAGGTAAAATCCCTAGATTGTCAGAGCACATCTTAAGATTGAGTAGGTCTGGGAGCAAAACCCTTCAAATAGCCTAGATCTTAAACCCAAATAATCTCCCCAGGCCCTGCAGTGTGGGGCTGAGGTGAAAGCAAACACAGAAACAGTGTATTTCAGGCCATTCTCGTGGGTAATCGGGGGCTCTTGGAGCAGAGGTGCCTCTGGAGTGCTGGACTTGGAGCTAGAAGAAGCCCTGGACCCACCTCTGGCTCAGCAGCTGCTTTTTTGTGGTTCAGGGTTCGTGATGCTGCTCTGCCAGGTCTTGGGTTGGTTTCCTACATCTGCTTTTCTCTGCCTAAATTTACTTTTATTTTTTCACTTTGCTAGAAATACTCACAGGATGTTGGTTTTTATGCTTTAAGGGGCCCCATGGGTCCCTTCCAGCTTGGGATATTCTGATTCTAAGTCTCCATCTTGATGTTTAAAACCAGCTTTTTTTGTTTGTACGAGAAGACATTTCTTCCAGTTTTTTTGAAGTTTGAAAACTTTACAGTGTCTGTTCAGTGCAGCTGAAACTCCTATGCGGCCTCGTGACCTCTTCCTATATAAAAAATTACCTTGTTCCAGGAACATTGAAGGGATTAGTAAGAAGTGATAATAAAACGCAATAAATGATAAGAAATGGGATGAGATTGATACTGCTTGGGAAAGAGGGCACAGGGAAATAATGGAATCACAGAATGGGTTGGAAGGGACCTTAAAGATCCAGTTCCAGTCCCTGCCCACTTCCCTGGCCCTTCCACTATCCCAGGTTGCTCCAAGCCCCATCCAACCTGGCCTTGGACACTTCCAGGGATGGGGCAGCCACAGCTGAGTGTGTTTTTCTCAGGTTTCTAAGCTTGTACCTCCCATTCTCCCTTCTGAAGGGAAGGAACCGATATTTGAAATATTTGGAATAAGGGACAAAAATAAGATTATTGTAGTATGGCAATAGCCTGGGACATGGTTTGGCTGCCTCTTGATGATGGAGGAGTTGTTTAGGAGGGTGGGATTTGGTTTTGATGTCAAAGAAATAAATAACTCATCTGATGTTTCCTAATCCCTGGTGTCACCTCGTTTAAAAACAGTTCTTATCAGATCATCCTGCTTCAAAGTACACTTGGAAAAAGCTCAGGTGATTTACCAGGGTGTTACCACAGATCATGCTGGATGCATGTGGAAATCTGGGAAAGATTCTCTGGCTTTTTCCAGTGCCGTGGCAGAAAGTGGCAGCTGGGGAACATTTTTTGACACCATTGGATTACCAAGGTGCTTTGTTTCAAAAGCCTTCAAAAAATTAAATTCTCAGCCGCGGTTTGAAAGGCCTGTGGTGTGTGGGAACCTTTCCCGTGCTGTTTGCTGTCAGTGGTGCCGATCCGTGCGCCGAAATGCCGTCAGCTGTGGCTGTGGCTCTCCTCGGGGAAGGGAGAGGCGGCAGGGCTGGCAGGGAATGCTGCTCTGTGCCCGTTACCGACGTGTCCTGCTCGTTAGTGACCCAGGCCGGCCTGGCTGCTGATCCTGCGGTGCTGCCGCCCCGAGCCCTGTCACCCTGAGCCCTGCTGCCCTGTCTCCTGTCTCCTGTCTCCCCGATCCCTGTCTCCTGTCACCCCGATCCCTGTCTCCCCGATCCCTGTCTCCTGTCTCCCCGATCCCTGTCTCCCCGATCCCTGTCTCCTGTCTCCCCGATCCCTGTCTCCCCGATCCCTGTCTCCTGTCTCCCCGATCCCTGTCTCCCCGATCCCTGTCTCCTGTCTCCCCGATCCCTGTCTCCCCGATCCCTGTCTCCTGTCTCCCCGATCCCTGTCTCCCCGATCCCTGTCTCCTGTCTCCCCGATCCCTGTCTCCCCGATCCCTGTCTCCTGTCTCCCCGATCCCTGTCTCCCCGATCCCTGTCTCCTGTCTCCCCGATCCCTGTCTCCCCGATCCCTGTCTCCTGTCTCCCCGATCCCTGTCTCCCCGATCCCTGTCTCCTGTCTCCCCGATCCCTGTCTCCCCGATCCCTGTCTCCTGTCTCCCCGATCCCTGTCTCCCCGATCNTGTCTCCCCGATCCCTGTCTCCCTGAGCCCTGTCTCCTGTCTCCCCGGGCCCTGTCTCCCCGAGCCCTGTCTCCTCTCTCCCCGAGCCCTGTCACCCTCTGCCCTGCCTCCCTGGGCAGCTCCTCTCCCTTCTGCTGGGAGGGCTTTGCTGCCTCCCTGGGTCCCACTTCCCCAGCAATTTGGGGAATTTGGAGCCTCTTCCAACTGGATTTTGGGACTGCACCGAATCACGTCGGCTTTTTGTGCCATGGCTTGAATCACAGCCCGGTGCTGCTCATTCTGGGGACAGGTTCGGTTGTGCCTTTTTTGGCTTTTTCTTTCTGGAAAGCATCATCGTTCCTTGCTTTGGAGAAGGAATTTGTCTGTGTGTGCTCATAGCCTTGCACTGCTGCTGTAGCAGTGGGGCTCTGGGTTTAACCTTCAATCTGATGCTCATTTCAGTGGGTTTATTCTGAATTTTCACTGAAATCCAGTTGAAAACAACACTTGGTGTTACAGACTGTGCCTAAAATCTACATAACTTCCCAAATATCTTGGTGCTGTGGGCAACCCATTTATAATTTTCCAGTCTTAAGGGTTTGGGAGCAGGTAAATTTCTTCCAAAGCTCTGTATTTTGTGGTGTGGGAACTCAGGGGTGCCTGAGTTTCTTTGCTGTGGAAGGTTTTGGGGGCTCTGTGTGTGCACAGAGATCAGCACTTGGAAAGGTGCTGGAAAACATGACAGCTCAGAGGTCCTGGACTAAAAACAGGAGGAATTAAAGTGCTCCTCTTCATGTGGGCAAGAAAAGTTGTTAATTTGCAGTGGCTCATCGAGGCAGGGAACAGGGATGGTGAGGGAAGTGATGATTTACAGCAGGACTGGATCCCCCTTGCCCTTAAACACTGTCTTGAGTCCATGCAGTGACTCAGGCTGGAATCTGAGATCAAAGGGATCCTGCCTCAGGATTTATTCCAAATCAGTGATTTCACTGGAAAATATATTTCTGCCTGTGGTTCTTACAGGTAAAATTTGTCTCTGAGGGGAGAAAATAGAACCAAGCCTTTTTTTTTTCTTTTTAATGAAGCTCTTTCTGATACAGAGAACAGAATTTAAATTTAACAGGCCCATGTCAGCTCAATCATAGAAGTGAAGCCCTGACAAGTCAAATCTGGTTAAAGAGAAAACCAGACATTGGTGTAAATTTACAGAATTCCATACATTGGCAGGGCTGCATTAATATTGAATTGCAACGGGAATATTTTAATATCAATATTTAATATTTCAAACAGCTGTTGTCATTAAAACTCAAGAAAATCCCCCTCTTGCAGGCAGAAAATAAATCTTTATTTCCCCTTCTAAATTTTTTCCATAAGGCATTGACCATATGGTGCAGCACTGGGCAGTCTGGATTCTTTTCCTAACTCCTCTGTTAAAATTTTTCCCCAAATGACTATGCCAGAATCCCTTCACCTTTGGCTCTTTCTGGCATCCATGCAATTTTGAAACCACTTTCCCCGCCCCCCCCCCCTCTGTTTTTCACTATTTTGTTTAAAGAAAGGGAGAAATGGGGAGCATAGAGCTCATAGAAATTCTTAATGCCCTGGGAAATGTGTTCCCTCTAATCTGTATTCTTCACCCAGCCCAGAGCTGCTGGTTGTCAGTGGCAGAGCAGCTCTCCCTGTTCCAGAGTGAACATTCCTGGGAATGTTGTGCCAGGGCTGGGCCCCGGGAAGGACTGGGGGGTGGCCGGGGGCTCCTCTGGGGATCCCTGCCCCGCAGCACGGATGGAGCTGCAAATAAACCTGTGTTCCTTCCTTCTGCTCCTCCCATTTGGGCAGAGAAACCTTCCCTCTGTGGATATGCGATGCAGGCAGGCTCTTCCCTGCTCAGTTTTGATGGTTGGAGGGAATTTACTGGTTTTTCCGCTTATTATTTAATGTAGGAGAGGGTGGGAGCCTCATGTGGGGCAGTGAGTACCGAGGCACTGAACTGCTCTGGATTTGTTTCAGCCCTAAAAGAGGTGTTGCTGACTCTCAAATGCAGAGTCTTTTCCTTTTTCCAGCATTCAGTGGAGTATTAATTACAGTTTGATCTTTCTCCTATAAAATTCCCAATGAGATATGGCTCTGGGCCCTCAGGCAGGGATTTATTGCCTGTGGTGAGCTGTGGTTTAGGGGGCTTTGGGACCATGACTCAGCTTCATTCTCCTGTAATTGTAGGGCACTGGAAAGCAGGGGAATGAGCTCACTGCCTCTGTCACTCTGGCCCTTTTCCCTGGCCTTTTGCAGTGGGGAAAGGCTGGGAAAATTGGGATTGTTCATCCTGGGGAAGAGAAGCTTAGGAGTGACCTAATTGTGGCCTTCCAGAGCCTGAAGGAGCTACAGGAAAGACAGAGAGAGATTCCTTACGAAGGACTGAGTGACAGGACAAGGGGGAGTGGTTTTAAAGCAGAGGAGGGACAGTTTAGATGGGATGTTGGGATGGAATTATTCCCTAGCAGGGTGGGGAGGCCCTGGCACAGGGTGCCCAGAGGAGCTGTGGCTGCCCCATCCCTGGCTGTGCCCAAGGCCAGGCTGGACGGGGTTTGGAGCAGCCTGGGACAGTGGAAGGGGTCCCTGCCCATGGCAGGGGATGGGACTGGATAATCTTCAATGTCCCTTCCAACCCAAACCATTCTGGGATTCCATGAAAACCAGGTCTGTGCAGGAACTCTCCTGCTGTCCATCCCTTCCCCTCCACAAATATCCCAACGATGCCCCTGACCTGGCTGTTAATACCCTCCAAAACGTCTGAAAATTCAAGTACTAAACAGTTGTGTTCTTGGAAATTTATGCAACTGAGGCAGTAAAAGCAACTGTTTCGTTTGTGTGAAGACTGTTGTGCCTTTATACAAGTATTTAAAAATGCCTCATCTTGGATTTTATATCCCAGCAGTCACCTTTATTAATTTCCTTCCATCTCAATGGCAGAGTGCTGTGGCTTAATGGTAATTCTGTAGTCACCATAATTAACTAGGAATGCTAAATGTTATTAATCTGCCCGTTGTACCAGAGGTGATTCAAGCAGCTTAAACAGGGGTACATTCTTCTACTGAAGGCCCCTGGGAGGGGTGTTATGTGTTCAAGTGTCGAAGAGCAGTTTATTTCTTACCCTTCGTTAATGCTTGTGTTGTTACCATCTTGGCACTGCACATTAAGTATATTTACCTTTGTGAAGGTAATGAAACTCTTGAAAAGTAGATAAGATAATGGATCTATAGGAGCACTGTTAGAATGTTGTGTGTTCCTCAAGTGCCACTGGAGCCCTTGAAGGGCAGTTTATGTCTTACCCTTTGTTCATACTCGTGTTCTTACAAGCCTGATACTTCACAGGAAAGCTACTCTTAAATATATTTACATTTTCAAAGGTAATAAGACTCTGGAAATGTAGATAGTGGATCTATAGGAGCACTATGGGAGTTCTGTGTTCCCTCCAGTGGCATCGGAGCCCTTGAAGAAAAGTTTATTTCTTTTGTTGTCAGAATCTTGACACTGCAGATAAAAGCTGCACTTAGATAAATTTAGTTTTATAGAGATCATAAAGCTCTTAGAAGTAGATAAGATAATGGATATGTGGGACACTGTTGGGAGGCTTTGCTGTGTCCTAGGTGTGTATTCCACCTGCCTTCCTGACTCCTGGAAACAGATAAGCTTTTTATCTCATTTTAATAATCAGCCTCTTTGATCTTTAGCAGGTTCAGTAAAAGTATTTAGTGTTGGGACAGAGATTAGGGTCACTTGAGCTCTCAGTTTTGAGTTTGAGTGACTTTAGCTCTCAGTGTTGAGGCTGGTTTTTAAAAGATGTGGCTGAAGTGGGAGTGCAGAGGAGATAAACCTAAAGGCAAGGTGAGAGAGCTTGGGCACTTCAGCAGCAATTTGCCATTATTTTTGCTGTTTCAGGCTGAAGAACTGCACAAGTGAATGAAAATCGTGCAGTAATAAATGCCAGCAGGTTCCTTTGCACAGAAGGGTAATCCTGATCTATTATCACTTGGTCTTATCAGAGCCTTTGAGAGGGACTGAGGTGATAACAGCAGTGTTACAAAACGGCTGGGCAGGGAGGACTATTTATAGACAGCATTTACTCATGGAATCAGAAAGTAAATAAAGGCCTTTTATGAAAGAGGACGTTCAACAGCAGTGTTTTGAGCCTTGTGCAGGTTCCATTCTAAGAGCTGAGCTCAGCTAGTGCACGTTTAATTACGTAGTTCAGTGTTTCTTTACAGGATGGATCAGTTTTTCCCAAAAATGGGTGATTTGCCTGAGTGAGAAGAAGATGGGAATATCCCTTGCACAGGAGGTGGGGTTCATGTGTTGACATTTGGCAGTAGGTATTGGAGGTGGTGCTGTCCCTGGTGGTTTTGTGCCATCCCAGTGATGCATTGGTTTTTTTTTTTCCAGTATGTGCTGTTCTCTCTGATGTGTCCCTGAAAGGAATCCTTCAGGAAGGCTGTCACTTGAACTGGGATGCTTTTCCCAGCTGTGGGAATCAGGGAGACAGCCCTGGTTTGCTCCCCAGGGCTACACTGAGCTCTGTTCCTGGCTCACTCAGACCCTCCTCACTGGTACCCTTGGTGAGACTCCTGTTGAAGTCCAGGGACTCAACCTGGGTGTAATTCCAGTGCCAGGAAATCTCTCCTCAAGATTGCCCTGAAGTCACAAGGCACTTGTGAAACAAAATAATCCTCACCCTACATGGGAAAACTTTCCTGTAGTCACAGGCCTGGTGGACAATTCCTTGGAGCTGTGATGTAAGAATCTTCCATGGAGTCATGTGCAGTAGCTGAGATAATGCACTATTTTAACTTGGCAGCTCCAGGACGACATTCATGAGAGCTTTCATTAGGTGTTTATAGGGAAGAGAAAGGAAAAACATGCCACAGAAGTTTGCCTGGGCTTTCCAACTGCTTAGATCTTATTATGGCCTTAAATCCCTCCTGGAACTCCTTGGCTCAGCTGCCAGAACTTGGGCCAAGTGTCTGCCTGGTGCTCAGAGGCCTCGGCAGCAGTAGGAGGTGAGAAATTACAAAGGAAATGTCCTGAGCACCATAAAAATACAAATGTATTTTTAAAAGGGTGATGGTGTATATTAGAACACGCTCTTATGTCATCTTCTCAAAGTGGCTGTGAGGCCAGAGCTATGTAGGATTATTCTCCTTTGTTACAGCATGTTCTTGATTATGATTTCAAATCTGATTTATTGTGTGCTTTGGTTTTCTTATTCTTTTTCCTCCTGCCCAAGAACCCTCCTCCATACTGATGTTTTTATCAGCTCTGGAAGTTCTCAGCATTCTGGGGAATAAAGAAAAAAGCAACCAGAAAAAAAAAGAACTGAGAATTCAGGGTAAAAACAAAAAGGAAAGATGAGAGAAGGGGGAATACAGCTGTATTTAGATAAACATGGATTCTTCTCATGCTGCTTACACTTGAGGGAGAACCTTGAAAATCAACTCAAGTCTCATGTTCTGGATTTTATTTCAAAGCTCTTGGGGTGCTTGTGCTCAGAAACGAGTCCTGCCAAAGTCTGATGTGTTCCTGGGTAACGGTAATGCTCTCATGGACCTACCTGTGGGATTTTCTGTTGGGTATTTCACATCACCCTACAATTCATGTGCTGAAGTGGAGTTTGAAGTGGGGAGAGGAGGAACAGGATGGGACCCCCTGCTTTGGAACCTCAGTATATTGAGGTTAAATTTTTAGTGTGGAGGGTGGGAGTTCAAAGTTGTATTTGGTGACAGGTTGCACAGGGCTTTTATTTATTACAGATATTTGCTTAACACTGTCCTGCATCTTAGCAAATTATTAAAACTGTATGGAAGGATGGAATAAGATTTTTTTAAAATTTATTTTCTATTGTAATTATTTCTATTAAACTTCAGATTCTGGCCCAGGCATGCTGGTGCCTATCTCCTGCTGTTTTATTACATTTGATTAAATGAGGAGCATGAAGCAATTTCTAAGTTTCCCCAAACAATGACTGGATTTTGCTGTGATTATCCCGTGACTCAGTTATAATAATCCCTTCCCATTGTGCAGTTTCGTTGCTGCACTCCAGTTTTGTTGGGAACTCCCTTATAAACAACCCAATTCCAATTTGCAGGAGAGCTTTCCTCGCTGTGTTCTGTGCTGTATTTATGTCAGTAATGATGTGGCTGCTGGGATGAGCTGTCCAAAGGAATCACATGGCTGTACTGGGACACTGGATAATGACACGCTGTGTTCCCCCGTGCAGCCTCCCCTTTGTCTGCTCGGGGTCTCTGAAGCTTCTTTTGACCTTCCCAGTGCAATTCTACGAGTTTCTCACATTAGCACTTGGACCAGAAGAATTGGAGATGATGAATAGTCTGTGCAATAAGTGAAATGGGATTTAAAAGCACTGGATGGGCTCCTTCTTCCTGTCCTGTTGTTGCAGAGTTGGCAAAAAAACCCACCAAAACAACACTTCAAGATGTCCAACTTCTTCTTTTCATTTGTTCAGAGCTGCCTGGATGTGGCTGTCAGACCCTCATAATGAAATTTAACCCTCCTCCCTCCCATAGGTGGGGAGATAAACATACAGCACTCTCTCAGGAGGAGCAGAGGATAAGTGGGTTTGGGACTTTTGCAGGAAGTTTAAAAAAATATTGACTTAAATCAGTACCTTCTGCAGGGTCACAGTCTCTGTTTTTTGTCCTTCGCTTCAGTTTTATAGGACTCAATGATCTTTTCCAGCCTTAATAATTCTAAAGCATCTGCTGCTGTATTTTGGTAGTATTTTCTTCAAAGAGGGTGGTCATTAGTGAGTTTATTCAGCTGAATTTCGCAGCAGTTTTTTATATTTGCCTGTGTCACAGTGTTGGGACAAAACACCTGAATGCACAACACACTAAATACCATAAAATTGCGGCCTGTCAATAGGCTGAGCTGTAAAATAAATATAAATAAATGTCTGTACATGAGGGACTGTTGTTAATGCAGGAGGTTTGTAGTACTTGTGTTTGCTGGAGCTTCCCTTCCGTGGGAATTCAGGATTTGATAATTAACTCGTAGCCAGCAGCACTCCCAGCAATGTAATCCTGTGCTTTTCAGATTACCTGTTTCCAGAGGAGTCAGAGTAATTACTTTATCTGCAGTTGTGACAACAGTTTTACAGGAACGTGATGTTCTGTGGGGCTGTTCCCTGAGCTGTGCCCACAGTTGTCTCTGCAGGCCTGGAGAAGATTCCCTGCATCCCTCAGTGGCAAAGGAGATAAGGATTTGTTAATGTGCAGGAATGAGTGTGCAGCTGCTGTTTGGAAGAAAACAGTTTGATCAGAGTGGAGCTAAAAATGAGACTGTGGTACACAGACTGCTGGAGCTCTGGAGAAACGGGATTTCTTCCCAATTTTAGTTGAGTTCTATGGAACTTCCCCCCTCCCTTCCATGGCAGGGGGTTGGAACGAGGTGGTCATTAAAGTCCCATCCAACCCAAAGCATTCCATGACTCCCCTTTCCCTCTTTGTTCTCCAGCTGAGCAAGTCCATGGATTCCCAGCAGCACCCTGAGACCCCTCAGAGACAGAGATAAATAAGAACAGCAGCACAGCAAAAAGCCCTGGAAATGTGGTGCCATCCTCCCAAATTGTGAAATCGGGATGTGCCTGTCTTAAATTTCCTTCTCGTTGTTAATTAAAATATAAATAGAGAAAGGGAAAGGTAAGTGGATAACTCTGTAAAAGGGGGAAAATGCCTTGGATTTGACTGATACAGGAACAGGAGAACAGGGAATCTGAGCCTTTTCCCAGGAAGGATGGTGTAGTAGCCTCCTAGACTACAGTAATATTTATAAAGATGATTTAATTCTGCTCAGCCGAGCTCAAAAGAAGCCCAGCCTGCAGCACCCTGGTTCTGATGTTACCAAAATGTCGTGATCTGTGTCAAATGTGTTTGGGTGCAAATCTTCCCAGCTGCTTCATGCTCAGCTCAAACCCCATTTCCTGTGCCGTGCGTGGGCCTATTCCTGGAAGCAGAGCTGCCTTGTCAGGCAGTGCCTGTCAGCCTCCCCTCCCAGAAGAAATGTCACTGTGGGTCCAGGGCCTCGGGAGCTTGCAGGTCCCTGCAGGGGGCTGAATTCCCACTCCAGGTAGGGCCTGAGTGCCTGTGGGCACAGCACAGAGCAGTGGCCTGGCCTGATGACACAGAGCAGCTTGTTAGAAGTTGGTATTTTAGCTAATTCAATTGTTTTGCACCTCACATGTCTCTGGTGTGTCTCTGGTGGCTCCAAGGCTGTCTTAGAAATTGGAATTTTAAAGTTCATCGTAACGTTTCCCTTTGTTTTGCTTCCTAGAGGTATTTGGCTTTTGAGAGGTTCCTCTTCTCTGTTTTGCACATTTTCCCCCTTCCCAGTGAAGCTTTTGTCCAGTTTTACTGTTGATATTTTTCTCACTGTAGACTGTTTTGTCCTTGTTCTCTTGGCTGGTTTTCCTTGATTTCCCAGAGTAAATCCTCCTTCCCCCAAAGCAAAGGCCCAGGCCAGCCTGGCAGACCTTTGCCCCAGCTGCTGTTTCCACAAAGCTCTTTTGTTGGGAACAGTTCCGGGTTGCTGCAGTCCTGGGAAGCTGACTGGGAATCGAAGACAGGTGGTGCCGAACAAATCCCTCTCCCCTTCCCTGGGGGCTGCTCTGCTTCCCCAAAAACTGCATTTCAGCTGTCAAAAACTGCAGCAGATCCCCACTGCAGAATTACTTGTTCATGCTTAAGAGCCGTGTATTTGTTCAGGCGTTGTAAACACTGTCAGTAAGGTTTTGACAGGAATGAAAAATGAATTTAAGTTGCTGCTGCAGAGGGAAATAAAACCAGCTTTGGCTCTGCCTGCAGCCTGCCAGGGGTAAAGCAGAGGGAAGAAATCATTCCCTGTGAGGCCCTGGCACAGGGTGCCCAGAGGAGCTGTGGCTGCCCCATCCGTGGAAGTGTCCAAGGCCGGGTTGGACGGGGCTTGGAGCACCCTGGGATAGTGGAAGGTGTCCCTGCCCATAGGAAAGGGATTGGAACTGGATCAACTTTAAGGCTCCTCCCAACCCAAACCATCCTGGGATTCTGTGAAATCCAGTTCCATGAAATCCAGCTTGGTCTTGATGATTTCTTGTGGTTTTGGTCTGCGACAGGTTGGGCACAAATTTGTGGGGGAAGATAGAGAAAGCAGAGTTTAGTTTATTTGCTCTATGCATTAGCACATCACAAATTACATCCTAAGCCTTTCTCTGCATCTGGTGGTATCTTATCAGCCAGAACAGTTCATGACTAACCCGAAATCATTTCTCTGTGCTGTGTTCCTGCGATGGCACAGTGGTGGGAGGTGTGATAAAATGGACTTTTAATTACATTCCCATTCTTGAGTATGGATACTTTATTTATAAGGATTGCGCAGACAGAGGCCTTTTGTGGTTTTGCTCCCTGAAATGTAACAGCTCTCTTCCTCCCAAGCAGCTCTGATTTCCTGAGGTGCCCAGAAGCAGCAGAAGGACCAGGCTGCAAGGGCCAGATGCTGTGAACTTCTACAAAACTTTAGGAAGGAATTAACTAAGGAATTACTTTACCTAGCTAGGTTCTCCTCAGGAGTGTGTACTCCTGGCCATTGTGAGTGGGAGTTGTGGCTTAGAACACTTCTTATGGGTTTAACCTGTTAAACAGTGTTTGAAATAATTTGTAGCTGCAGAATAGGCATGTCAGCGATAGGCAGGGTTGGGTTCTGTTGTCTTGAGCTTGATCTCTCCAAGAGAATAAGAAATGGGATTAGAGAAAGGGAGAAAGAGGAAACTGTGTAAAGCTTTTCTGTCCAGTGAAAGTAATTTTGCTACTTGCAGAAGTTCTGGATTCTCCAGTGGACTGCCTTAGAAACCAGGACACTGATGAGATTTTCCTTCACTTTGTTGGGTGTGAGACTGCAAAAACCCCAAGTTCATAATCAGCAGGTCTTTGCAAGGCCAGGGGATCTTGTGGGTGCTTTCTCTGTTGTATCAAGTAGGCTGAGCACACCGCAGAGCAGCCTCACCTGCTGTGCCGGGCCGGTTTGGAATGAGTTTCTTGTGATCTGTTGAACGGATTTCTGTGCGAGGGGCTGGGCAGGGACAACGAGAGGGATCCTGAGCTTGTCCAAATATCGACAGGCAGCTGTAAAGGTCCCTTCCAGAGCAGTGTGTTAGCAGGGATCAGTCACACAGGAGCGGTGACTCCCAGCTCTGGAGCTCCCAGGCTGTTGAGTGCTGCCTGAGAGTTGCACAATTCCCTGCCAATTCTCCTGCTCTGTTGAAAGCCCCATAATTTTCCCTCTGAAGGAATGCAGGCACAGCTGCTGCTTTTACTTGATGTTGTTGACCTCTGGTGTCATTAAAGCCAGGTTTTGTTTAAACAGCCCGTGTGGTCAGCGAGGAGACACAAAGGAACGTGAAGATGATTTTTATTGTGGTTCCAGTAACAGGCTGGAGCGTCTTCCTCACTGGGTGTAATCAGGGGCTGTAATTAGGCGATGTTTTCCTGTAGAGTAAGTCCTTTTAGCAATTTTCTTCACAAGGAATTGCTGTTCAAAGGTCTGTTTGCTGCTTTAAGTAGAGCCCAGGTCTAGAGTAAGACTTTAATATTAACCTCTCCTTTACGGTGAAACACCCAGCATTAACAGTGCAAAGGGGGCAGGTTCTGCTCTGCAGAGGTTTGATGTCTCATCACAGAATTCAGGGATAAACTCCCCAGTGCTCTGATGTTTGGGAATTTTGATGCCGGGAAGGTTTCTGACAAAGAAGTTCTGTGGAGAGGGTGTTGGAACAGGCAAGAACACAACTTCAGTTGAATGCTGCATCCTCTCTTCCAGCCAGGCTTTAATGGAAACAAGCCTTCCCATTAAATTAATACATTTTACATGGAGCCCATCAACTAGCTTTTAATTTGCTTCAATAAGCCTGGGCATGTTGGATCAACATGATCAGCACTTGGGATAATCTGGAAGAATCTCTGTGTTTTACATCTTAAAAATGCTCACTTAGAGGTAGCAATTGTGAAGAATCTAACTGGGTGATGCAGCTTTATGTCTTAATTTAGTGCAAAAGTAAGGCTGGAAGGAAAATGAACTCTTAGGCAAGGATTGCAAAATCAGACAGAATGGTGAATTGTTCATTTGGGGCTTTTTTTTTGTTTGTTTGCTTGTTTGTTGTTTGTCTGTTTGTTTGTTTATCTCTTTATTTTTGTTTAACGAAAACAAAAGGAGGAGGTTGTGACTGCCTCATCCCTGGAAGTGTCCAAGGCCAGGTTGGATGGGGCTTGGAGCAACCTGGGGTAGTGGAAGGTGTCCCACCCCAAACCATTCAGAGATTCCATGAAAGTAAAGGAGGTTTCATAGAGTTGGTTTTTTTTTAAAATGAAATCCGTCTTGCCTGGTCCAGATCTTTCGAGCTGATGGAGGCTTGCAGGCAGCTGTTTGTGTTTACAATCCCAAACTCCCTTCCAGCCTCAGGAATGGTTTGGTGATGTGCAGATGGGGCTCTTCCCTCAACTGACAAAATGGTTAAATTGATGCTGGCACTGCAGCAGAAGTTTGGTGTCGGGAGGGCTTTTTAAAATCTGTTTAGAAGGTCTGGAACACGATTCTTTCCCATCCCAAACAGCAAACCCTACCCAAATTTCTGCCTTAGCCGATTACAGGATTAAACTGTGGATCCTTTTGTGTGGGAACCGAGGTTTGTACATCTGAGGGGCCGTGAAGTCCATTCCGGTGAAATCAGCGCGTAATAAGCAGAGTCACAAACCGTAGTGTTGGTGGTTGTCGTGCGGGTGTTGGAGAGGAGATGAGCGGGCGTGTTCCTGCAGCCCAGGCCAGGGGCGAGCGCCCGCGGTGAGCGCGGAGAGCGCCGCGCCCGGCTGCTGGTACGTGTGTGCCAGCCTGGTGCTCGGGCTCCTGTCAACACCAGTGGGAGTCAGGAGGAGGGAGCATCAAGCTGCTCTGGGAGCAGCACCAACCCTCGGGGTGCCCCAACGTGTTGTTACCCGGCGTGGGCAGCGGTGCCAGCGAGCGCCTCTGGCTCCCGGAGCCGCGCGGGGCCGGGAGCAGCTCGTGCCACCGCTGCCGTCGTGGGCAGGAAAACCAGTGGTTCTGTTCTCTGCAGGGCCAGGAGCAGCTCGTGCCACCACTGCCCACCCTGTCGTGGGCAGGAAAACCAGTGGTTCTGTTCTCTGCAGGGCCGGGAGCAGCTTGTGCCACCGCTGCCATCGTGGGCAGGAAAACCAGCGGTTCTGTTCTCTGCAGGGCCGGGAGCAGCTCGTGCCACCGCTGCCGTCGTGGGCAGGAAAACCAGCGGTTCTGTTCTCTGCAGGGCCAGGAGCAGCTCGTGCCACCGCTGCCGTCGTGGGCAGGAAAACCAGCGGTTCTGTTCTCTGCAGGGCCGGGAGCAGCTCGTGCCACTGCTGCCATCGTGGGCAGGAAAACCAGCGGTTCTGTTCTCTGCAGGGCCGGGAGCAGCTCGTGCCACTGCTGCCATCGTGGGCAGGAAAACCGGTGGTTCTGTTCTCTGCAGGGCCGGCGCTTCAGGGTGGTTGTTCAGGAGTCATTGGTTGTTCCTGGGCTCATGAACATTTTATACTTACTGCTCAAACTGACCCTTTAGTTTCTCATTGTGGATTTAAACTTAACAGCTCTTGGGTGCTTTCCTTTCTGCTGCTGCTCTGCCCCCTGTGAGCTGGGGGGAAGATACTCCAATAAATGAGTGAAAAACCTCAGCTGGCACGTTGGAGTGGTAAACGCTTCTTGTTGTTCTGTTTGGAAGTTTTCTTCTCTCCATGACCCTACATAAAAGGGTCTTGTCTTAAAGAGTTTTGCTTATGGAATAGATATTTTGTCATTAAGTATGACTTGATGAATATTTTATTCCTTGAGGGAAGGATATTTTTAATGAAAGAGTAATGTAGTTGATACCATCAGGCATCATTAATGATCAGCTTCTCTGCTTGTGCCTTTGTGCCTTGAGCAAAAACATTCTTAACCCAGCATGTTTGTGCCTGGTGATTTCTGTAAGCATGCTGTTTGTTGGTTAAGTCAAGCCAGACATCTAAAAACCCTCTAAAAGACAATTATTGAACAGCTTTTGGCAAGGCAAACTTGTCTAAAACTGACTTTCTGTTCCAAAGGGGTGTTGTGAATCTGCTGCCCATCCCTGGTCAGTATTCCTGAACTGGACAGGAGGCAGGAGGAGGGTCACATTCCTTGACACCGGCTTTGAGGCATTTTGGAGCTTGTTGTGTCAACACAGAGCTTGGTTTAATTCCATGAACGATTCCATAAACTTGGTTTAATTCCATGAACTATCCTGAGGTGTCTCTCTCTCTTTCTTGGGAGCTGGTGGTTGCTCTTCCAATTTCAGGGGGAACAGGAGTTCGCGGTGTGACTCAGCTTACAAGAACAGTGCTTTAAGCGATGCTAATCCTGACTACTCCAGTGTTTTCTTTGCCCAATATCCTTCCCAGAGAGCCGGCGTCCTTTGTTCTCCTTTCAGACGGGAGGAAGGACCGAGGCTGGGGCCCGAAGGAATGACGGAATGCCCCTGGAATGTGATGTGTCACATCTGGTAAAAGGGCTTCGAAAATTCAGACTTGCCTTTTATTTGGGGCTGGGTGGAACTGAAATGTCCTTGGAAGGTGGGAAAGAAGGGGGAAAAATCACCTGGTTGGGTTTGAAATTCATATTGCTGATCTATTTTTGGAAGAAATAACTGAAAATGTAATAAAAAGCCCTGAAGTCTGGTAGCTTTGGATGGTAATGTTTCTGAGTCAGAAAAAAGATTTTTGGATGCAGCTGGAAATCATTGCAATTGCTGCATGTGAGCCAAGAACTAAGTGTATGTGGGAGCAGCTGGATAGTTCATATCCTGCTGCAGGTATGGGAAGGCTGCTGCTTTTCCAGCCATTTCCCTTTTGAGTATTGCACACTGTAGAATCATGGAATATCCTGAGCTGGAAGGGACCCAGAAGGATCATGGAGTCCAGCTCCTGCTCTTTCTCCTGTGGTTATCCCCCTGTGGAATTACCTGGCTGTGGAGAGATGATTATTCAGGTGGTGCTTCCCTCTCCCTCGGGATAAAGGGAGCACCTGGATTTGCTGGTCCCTTTCATGGACATTTTGGGCTGCACCCTGTGGTTGTGTTTCCCAAGGAGAAGAGAGGCATCCACAGCCTGCTGGAATTAAGACTTGTGGAAAACTCTTCTGACTTTAGGTGGTAACTGAGGAGAAAAATATTGATTAATATAAATGACTGGAGAATAATTTAGTGTGTTGAATAATAAAGGCATCAGAGTCATAATTAGCATCCTCTCAGTACCCTGATTCCTGGATTTTTGGACTGTGCAGCAGCACAGCTGCCAAGGTCCCTTTAAAGTCGGGTGTGTTGCAGCAAATAGAGGATGATCACAGGAATGAGCAATCTTCCTATTGTCTCACTTCCTTGGAAGTTGAAATGGAGAATTAATCCTCTGCTCCATTGTCATCCTCTACATTCCTGCCAGGCTCCTTCCTCTCTGCACTACCAATATTCTCCCGAGGTTTAAGTGCGAGGGGAAAGTAAGATTGGCATTTTGAGCTGTTAAATGAGGTTAATCAGCTTGGTGGTGGGTGGGAGAAATGTGCTCTGGGGTTAAGAATGTGATATTAGTGGTTAGCAGGACCCTTCCTACCAGATCCATGAAAATTTCTTCCTGTTAGGCAGGAACTTTTTGGTTAAAAAATCACCTGATGGTTTTATTGTTCCTGTGATTAAGAGAAACACAGGTATTGTGAGAGGGTGTGTGGAAGGTGGCATCCCTTTGTCCTTCTGAAGACACTGTTTTGAGTTTGCTGGGAGGGGATTAGAGCTGTAAACCACTGCTCTGTAAAAGGCACTTTAACTGGCACAAAGCAAAGAAATGGAACTCCTGGAATCTCTGCAGGATGAGGATGGTTGGTCTGAGCAGACTTGGGGATGTGTAATTCTGGCAGCTGGCCGGAATGGCTGACCTGCTGGGGTGGAATGCTAATCCTTTTTCCTGGCTTTTGGCAGAGTCAGGAAAAATATGCAGATGACGTTTTCCAAAAATATATCCCTCCCTCTGCAGAACGCACAGGGAATGGTGAGGATGCAATAATTCAGCAGGAGGACCAGGCTGCAGCCAGGATCCCTCATTCCAAGAGTTAAAAACCTTGAGAAGCGGCATATCAATTTTTGCAGTGTCTGCTTGTCTCCGATCACAACTGGCAGCAGGGTCAGGAGGGATGATTCTCCTGTAATGGGAGAACCAGCTCACAGATTGCCAATATAATTGCCTGCTTTAATTAATTTCACCTTCTTGCCTCTGATATTAAAATGTGAAAGGCAAAGTTGCTATTTTTATAGCAATGTACATGTAATTAGTACAGAACCCACCCAGGTCACGGAAATCCGAGCTGAAACGTTTGGTGACAAATGCAAATTCCAGCCTAAATATTTTACTCTGCTTGGCAGTGAATCGATGCTGGTGAAAGCTGCACAACAAGTCTTCCTGCAGAAATGCAGCTCCCACACGCTGCTGTGTTGGATATTCCCACCCCACAACGGCAGGGAATTGTGGATGGAGCTGGAATGGCATCCTGGCTCCGCTGTCCTCAGGGCTGCAGTGAGGTGCGGCCTGTCCAGCTGCCTCTGGCTCCTGGGAACAGCAAAGTGCAGCAGCACCGTGTCCTTCCCTGCCCAGACATTCCCTCTGGCTCCCATTCCGGGTGGGATGCAGCCTGCCCTCTGAAGGCAGAGCTGTATCCAGGGGCACAGTGCTGTGTACATAAATCAGCTTCCTCGGGGGTATCCTGCAGCCCAGCCATCAGCAGGGTGCTCTCTGGGTTGGAAAACGATGAATCCATGTGTTTTGGTGGATTTAACCTTGCATTTTCTTTGATTTTGTGGATTTCTGGCCTCACAGTTCCAGCTGACCGCTAAGAAGTGTTGAAGTAGCAACAGAAACGGTCTTGGTGGCACTCAGGGAGTCGGTTCACAGGGTTCCTTTTGATCTGTGGTATCCAAAGTTTCTTTTCCAGGAGTGTAATTCCTGTAGTCACAATAGTCCGGGCCAGTCAGGTGTGGCACTGGTGCCTGGTCAGAGGGACACACAACTTTGCTTTCTCCCTTCCCCCAAACTCAAACCACACCCATGTGTATGGATGTGTACCATCATTATTCCAGAATCTTTCCAGTTAATATTGTCAAATGCTGGTTTTGCTCTGGAAAGGGTTCAGTGCTTACAAACAGGGGTCTTCAAGGTCCCTTCCAGCCCAAACTTCTGCCATCCCATGTTTCTATTGTGTATGAGAGCAGGAGGAATGCTGACCCCAATAAAAGTGGAGATAGCTTTTATTCCCTTACAGACTTGGTGTTCCTGGTTTGAGAGTGAACAAGTGAGGGAGACCATCTGGTCTACATTTCCAATAACTGTCACCCTCCCACGGCTATCAGAAGACTTGTGATTCTGAGGGAAAAACCCACTTTTCTCTATAATTAACACTTTGCCGGCACATCTTGTCTTTCAGATGGGAAGAGGAGCTGACAAGAAGGATGAGCCTGGAATCCATGGTGGAAACCTTGCGAGAGGTGAGGTTTGAATAGTTTGGAGTGAAAGGTGCAGGGATTTCTGCACCTTTTATCAGGCTGGTCATAATTTTGTTTACCTTTTAATTAAAAATCTGACTTCTACCTAGAGCAGCTGTGCTGCTGTAGAGATCAGTGTCAATGCTGGGAAGCTGGAGCAGGAAATGATGTAGTTTGAGACAAAGTGGGAGGAGGGGGTGGAAGTTAGAGTGGAGGATAAAAATTAAATTTCATTAAAGAATGAAGTTCATTTCAAATCCATTTTTCCCTTGTGCCTTATCAGCCTGCTCAGGCTGAGTGAGGAGCTTTGCCAGGCTCTCCCCTCTCACCTCTCTGGGTGTTTTCCCTTGCAGGAGGCACAGGAAGCAGAAGCTCTTCAGGAGGAGTTGAATGAGAAGATTGAGAGGCTGAAAGCAGAACTTGTGGTCTTTAAGGGTCTGATGAGTGATGTAAGTACAGAGAGGCCTCTGTGGGTGTGTGTCCTGCAAATGGCTTCATCCATGGCCAGGTGATTAGTGAGTGCTGCTGTGTAATTAGTGATGGCTGCTGGGATCTAATGCATCAGACAGATCCCCCTTCCCTGCTTCCTGTCTGGTCTGTGTGGAGATGCATTAACTGCTGCTTAGCCCATAACCAGGACTCTTCCCTCCCCTCCCCTTCTCCACAGCTGGCGGGGCCAGCACTCGCATCTGGGAAAAAAGGGTTGGAGAACTCCCAGCCTGGGGTGGAGGGTTCAGCACTGTGCAGCACCAGGGCTGCTGGCACAGGGATTTGGCTCTGTTCTGCAAGAAAATCATCATAAGGAACACACTGTATAGAACCATGGAATGGTTTGGGTTGGAAGGAACTTAAAGCTCATCCAGTCCTACCCTCTGCCCTGGGCAGGGACACCTTCCAGTATCCCAGGTGGCTGCAAGCCCCATCCAGCCTGGCCTTGGGCACTGCCAGGGATGGGGCAGCCACAGCTTCTCTGGGCACCCTGTGCCAGGGCCTCACTGCCCTCACAGGGAAACAAGTGTTTCCCATCTCCCTAAATGAAGCTCTGCAAAGATGAATCCAATAATCCTGGTTCAGGTATTGGCTTTGTTTCCAGTGCTGCTTCAACCTAATGGTTTAAAAAAATCCAAAAAGAGCTGTTTTCTCAGGAATTTCCTCACGTCTCCTTAGATATTGACTTTGTTTCTAAACCAGAGGATCTTTTAGGCTGTGACTGGATAATGTTCTTAGACAGAGTGAGAGCATGTACTCATGCAGATATCTCGAAAGATAAACCAGGTGAACGTTAAGGTGCCTTTCTCAGTAGGTCTGAGGTAGTGCTGAAGCCACTTGTCACAAATAAATCCTGTTATGCTGATTTTTTCTGTGATTTTTTGCACACAATGGCCTTTTCCTGCCTCTGCATAAACCTGCAGAACCTGCTCCTGGGTGTCAGATCCATTTTCTCAGGGCCACTAGATCTGCTCATGGGAAATTTGGCAATTAGCTGTGTCTCCTTCTGGTGCTTAATCAAGGATGGCCGTGCTGGGTTAGAGACGTGCAAGGAGAAGCTGCTCAGGGCTGTGGCCGTGGGCTGACTTCATTTCACTGAGGAATTTGCACTGCTCTGTGTGTACAAACAGGGAGGTGGTGGTGCAGGCAAACAGCCTCCTGGGCTCAGGGAAAGTGCTCTGGGCTCTGCAAACTTCAGGGCAGAAGAGAACCCAAGGAAAGCACTGCGAGTGCTTGTTTTGAACCTCACTGGGTAAATATTGAGAACAGAGCAGTGCAAAATGTTGGCACGTGGCTCTTTCTTTCCTGTGGATAAGGATCACCGGTGCAGTGGATAAGATTGTGTTGAGTGTGTCAGTGCTGAGAGATTTTTTTTCCTCAGTGTGTCTGGAAAACAAAAATCTCAGACTCTAAAGGTGAGGCCTAAAGATGACAGGGGCTGAGGAAGACTCTCTGTAATAATTTAGAAAAAATGAGATGGGAAAAACCAAACCAACAGAAAGCCCAAGGCTTTCCTCTTAGAAAGGGAATTTGGTATTTATAAATGGTCTGCAAAGGGTTTTTCCGCTTTCCCAGTCCAAGTGGAAGCACTGCTTAGGAGTGGGACTGTCCAACAGAGTGAGTCTCAACTAGGCTGGAAAATATGCTTTTGGGGTTTTTTACATGTTTCTTCTTTCATAAGGAGCCAGATGTACTGTCTGAGTGGGAGTATCTCTTATAAATTATGACTACTACAAGGCAGTATTTTTCATGCAGAATTTTTGCTGGGCTGGAAGCCAGGCTAGTGCCAGTGAAGAGTGTTTTCCGTGGCACAGGCTTCCATGGATCTCTTTAGATCCACTCATAATTTGGTGGTTCCACACTATGTGTGCATTTGCTGTGTAGCCTGGATTCTGATTTAACAGCAGCTTCTCCTTGCAGGCACAGTTTTTGTGTCTGAAAGAGGGCGGTGTCACACCCTCCCCAGGTTTTAGATTTCATTCTGCTCTGCACACACTACACCAAGTTTTTCTCCATTTTTAAAGAGTTATTTCTAGACTCCCAGAATGGTTTGGGATGGAAAGGACAAGCTAGTCCAACCCCCTGCCATGGGCAGGGACACTTTCCATAACCTTGCAGGTTGCTCCAAGCCTAACTTGAGCACTTCCAGGGATGGGGCAGCCGTAGCAGCTCTGGGCATGGCATTGTCCCAGCCTGTGACTGACCCATCAAGGTTCCCTGCTGCCACATTGAGCAGTTGTTTTGGGGTGGGTGCAGGTTTTTTGGTGGCAAATCCCTCTGATTGCAATTTTGTTAAAATCAGGGGTGAATGTTCCCTGTGAGCTGTGGAGTCTCAGACTGTCCCTGCTCTGCCTTCCTGGAAAACAGGGAAGGAATGTTGTTGAAGAGTGGTGTGGCCTGGGGTTCCAGAGATACTGTGGGGTATCTCTTCTTGCCTGAACTGTCTAATAATAGAAGATAATCCCTGCTGTCCTTCCTGCAGCCCATGACAGACCTGGACACAAAGATCCAAGAAAAGGCCATGAAGGTGGACATGGACATCTGCCGCCGAATCGATATCACGGCCAAGCTGTGCGATGTCGCGCAGCAGCGCAACTCGGAAGACGTTTCCAAGATATTCCAGGTGATTAGGCCCTGAATTTTCCATAGGGTAGGACAGAAGGGAGCAGTGCTGAGGAATGTGGTCCAGGTCGTTTGCCTTTTCTTGACATTTTCTCCGTAGCTGTATTTCCCTCGCTGTCTGTCAGTGTAGCTCTGCTGCAGGAACTGCTGTAGCACCAAGAGCACAAAGTGCAGAGAGTTTAAAAAACAGAAGTGTCAGGATGCTCTCTAAGCCGTGCTGGGAGTCTGATGTTAGTCTACGCTAAATGCAGGGAAAAAAGCAGTGTTACATGGTCTAGGTTTGTATCAATTACTCCCTTCATTTGCTCCCTTCACAAGGGAGAGTTTTTAAGCCTGTGAAACTGTCATCTGAATGTTCTTATTTCTGGCTCAAGCTCTGTGGCCAGAAATAACATTTCTGTGATGGTGAGCTCTGACTGCTCTGTGAGACACAAGCTCCAGTTGCTGTCCGTGAGCTGCTGGGGCTCCTTGGTGCTACAAGGAAAGTTCTTTAATTTGCTCCAAAAGCAAGCAGTGCCAGCTCTGCCTGGAGCAAACCTGTCACCCCCAGTGCAGTTGGTCTTGTCACAACTGCAGTTTGAGTCCTGGTTAACCCACCTTCCTTCTGCTTTGATCTAAATATGTCTTGTTCAGGCTTTCAATAAATCTGATGCTTTTCTCTGTGTAGTGATGCCACACAGCATGCCAAATGCTGTCCAAAACCACTGTAAAAAGATCCTTGTGGTCTCTACTACTGCAGTTGCCTAAATGTTTGATGGGTTTTTTTCCCTTATGTTCCCCAAAAGACTCAAACCTTCTCAGAGGAGACCATTATTTCTCTGGCATGTTGAGCCACTGCATTGTGCCAGTGTTTCCTTCTTGTGTCTGAGTAGAACTGCTGAGTCTTTCTGCTCAGAGGTGACTGCAGAGCACACTCTTGGTTAGGCATGCAGTGGTTAAAATGATCAGGAGAACGACACCATGGAGCACGAGGCCAGCAAGGGATGGTTTGTGTGCCAAGTGGAGGGAAAGCTGCCGTAGTTTGAGAGTGGACTGTGTGTTTGTGGCTCTGGTACCAGCTGGGAGCATCCTCTGTGTTCGCAGCCCTCTGTGATCCTCTGGGACCTGGGAGCATTGTCTGTGTTCCCAGCCCTCTGTGCCCCTTGCAGGGGTGTCCCTTGAATTCCCTGAACTTCATTTCTTTGAGGCTGTCCAGGCTTTTCTATGGCTCAGTCAGCCCTTCTTGTGTCAGCCTGAGGATTCTCAATCTGCTTCTGCTGGTGGGGTGGGGATGACCCTGGAATAAAGGCTCTCTGGAAAGGTTTCCTGTCTGTTCCTTCGTGAGGGTTCAGCGCTGGAGGCCACAGCCTGTGGTGGTGGCAGGAGAGGGAGAGTTCTGTCACCGCTCTCTGCCTGGGCACTGCTGCCCGCTTCCGCTTTTCCCTGGATCACTCCAGCCTCTGCATGTCCTCTGGTAGATCCCAGACTGGGCTCAGTGAGCAGATGAACATCCCCAGAGCTCTGGCAGCCTGCAGCTTGCTTTGCTCTTCCCAACTGCTTCCCTGTGCTCTATGTCCACCCCTCCTTACAGGTGCAATTCCTGTCGCGAATCCGGGCAGCGAATCCGCGCGTTTCCCGGGAGCTGCTGGGCGGTTATGTCCGCTCAGACCTAACGCCTCTCCTCTCCTTCCACCCCTGACTTCCCACTCCCACCTCAGCTGAGCCTTGTAGTCACTGCTGCTCTCTCCACCCAAGGTGGCCTCCAAGAAGAAGGAGCGGAAGCTCACGTCTGACGAGGACCTGTCGGAGCAGGACGGGGACAATGGGAGGTTCTCGGACGACGAGGTCAGCTGCTCCCTGAACATCACGGATGAGATGAAGAGGATGTTCAACCAGCTGTGAGTATCCCAGGGAAAACTCCTGCTGGCAGGCAGCCTGAGCCCCAGAACCCCTGAGCTGGCAGCGTGACAAAGGCAGGGAGGTTTTCAAGAAGTTCAAATAAAATCAGTGGATTTCTGCTCATCCCTTAAGTGGGAGGAACTACAGAGGATATAAAAAATACAAACAACTGGTTCTACTACTCTATGTTGGTTTCAACAGTAGGAAAAGAGAATGCAACGAAAAAGGGTCAAAATGAGGAGTTCGTTCTGCATGCTTGGATAAATATTTGATTTCTAGAGTTTGCTGCTGCTTGGCTGGATGGAATTTGAACTGATAGCTTAGTTTGGAATGGATGCAAACCTCTCAAGTTTGGGATATTTTTCACTTGAGCTGTAGGCAAATGGCAGCAAATGGCAAATGGAAGATCAATTCTAGCAGTGGACAACAGTTTACAGATTCCAGGAATGTTGGTGTTGTCAGCTGTGCTGCAAAGTCTGGTCTCCCAGACTGGAAGAATTGGAGTTTATTTTGCCTAAAGCTTTACCCCAAACCAAAGCTTCACCCCAAACCAAATTCTTCCTGCAAAGGAAGTTTGTAGGAGCCAGGAATGAATTCTCTGCACTCGGTGCTGCACTGAACAGTTGAGGGAGGTGGCTGGAGATGTGCCCTGTGTTCCCTTCTCCCATTCTGGGTAGGATGGACATGGCCACAGCCCGGGGAGGCTTTGGGGGGTCCCTGCTGTTATCTTTGGCAGAGAAAAGTCCTGGGAAGCCCTGTGGGTCTGGCTCCAGCATTTGAGTGGGGCTGACTTCTGCCAAGTCCTGCAGTGCCAGCAGAGAGCAGAGCTCCCAGTGCTTTCCCACACAGTGCAGGACAATCTCCATGTGGAGGAGTACACAAGGAATGGTCTAAGCAGCACCAGCTCCTCTTCTGTTGTCAGACATTGCCAAGAGTTCTGTTTGCAGGGGGAGTGTTTCCTCCTTGCTGCCTGAACTCCGTGTGGGAGGGTGTGTTTTTTGCAAATGTTGTGGACAATTCCCCTTATTAGGACTCTTTTTAGACGTCTTTAGGTCCTCAGTAATAGTGTAATAAATGCAGATTTTTGACTTCTCCACTGCTAAATTCAGTGTGACAGCAGGTAATGTGTGGATTTTTAAAAAAGCAAGAAGCTAAAATGTACCTACTAGGTTGGTCATGCATTCAATTTTTAATTTTGTTCCCAAACCTGCCCTGTGATACCCTGTGATATATTGGAGCTGCTGCTGAAATTCTGCTCTCCCATTACACACGGCTCAAAGTGCTGCAGCAGTCTTGTTCTGTCAAACTGGGGTGATGTGGATCAGTGGTGGTGGCTCACTGGGGGTGGCCTTGGGGTCTTTGTGAAGTAGAAAGTAATTGTTCAGAAACAGATGAGGAGCTTTTATCATTAGCAGAAACAAAACAACTTGCATTTGATCTGTAATGAACTCTAAGTGTTGAGTAGTAAAAATCAAACTGCAGTGGGTGTTGAGCAGTGTGTGAGGTCAGCCCAGGACCCTTTGTGCTCTCTGACCAGGACAGATCTTGCAAAAAGAAACTGATTGGACAAAGTGGAATTGCAAAAGGCACAGTCGCGAATTTTTAAATTTTTTAAATGACATTTTTACAGTCCTTCTGATACACACAAACCTTGCCAGGCTCTGCAGCCTCCTGGGACAGCATCAGGCTCCTTCCTGAGATGTTATCAGCTCAAAGGAAGTGAGCTAAAGTCATAAAAATGCATCAGTCTGAAATCCAGGCTGCTCAGGGAGCAATTCCAGCTCTTTGTCGGGACTCCTTAACCAGGATTAGAAGCAGCTACTAAGTGTGTGCTCTGCCCTCTGAAACTTTCCTCTCTTGCACAAGGGAGGGCTGTGAACAGATAATGGTGTGAAAGGCCAGTGCTGCCACTGTGTGCTCTGCCTTCAGTGGCTGTGGCCGGCCGGAGTGGTTGTGCTCATCTGCACATCTCTGCTCAGCCTTGGCATCCCTGCTCCTTAAAGCCCCAGGACTCTGAGTGCTGCAGGGAAACCGCTGGCTGAACTCCCCCGTGAAATCAGCACGGATTCTGTGCCTTGTAACATTCCCGTGCTGTGTTTGGGCTCCTTTTCCCATGTAGAAAAAGAACAGCTCCAAACATTTTTGTGGTTTTGCAAACAGGGGAAGCTACTGTGCAGTTCCATCTGGAGGGCAGAGCCAAGGCTTATGCTTGGAGCAGGAGCTCCAACAAGGATCTTTTATTCTCTTTGGGGTGGCAGAGAGCCCAGGAAAGAGGGACTTGGGCAGTGGCACAGCCTGTTTGTAAAAGCTGTGAGGATTTTCAGCCACTGCATTGTCCCCTCATTCAGCTCTCATAGCCCATTTTTCTAGACAATTAATTAAAGGACTGAGGGAGTGGGGCTGGAGTGGTTTCGTTAATGCTTTTTCTGCTCTCTCAGTCGTGAGACGTTTGATTTTGATGACGACTGTGACAGTTTAACATGGGAGGAGAACGAGGAAACGCTGCTGCTCTGGGAAGACTTCACCAACTGCAATCCTTCAATTGACCTCCAAGGAGAGGTGAGTTCATTCCCTTTTCTCCAACTATTCTCTGCAGAACTACCCCTCAGCTAGTCTATCAGCCATTTCACACAGTGGGTATTTGACTGGTGTTCTACCTTGCCACACAAACTTTATTTTAAAATCCTCTTAGTGCTTTCTCTCTGTGGTTGACTTTCAGTCTGTGCAATCTGTATTTGCCAAACTTTATTTCTTTGGCTCCTTCCAACTGAGTATTTAAAAGTACCAAGCGAGAGGCAAAAGATCCAACGTGTCTGACTGTCCCAGGAGCATCAGGGAATCTGTCACCCTTTCTCTAAAGCTCTGGGCTGACAGAGAGTAGGTTTAGATGGGATATTAGGAAAAAACTCTTCACCTTGAGGGTGGGGAGGCCTTGGCACAGGCTGCCCAGAGAAGCTGTGGCTGCCCCATCCCTGGAAGTGTCCAGGGCCAGGCTGGATGGGGCTTGGAGCAACCTGGGACAATGGAAGGTTGCCCATGACCCACATGATCTTTAAGGTCCCTTCCAATCCAAACCCTTCCAGGATTCTATGTGTTGGTTTAGATGGGATATTAGGGCAGGGGAGTGCAACTGGATGAGCTTCAAGCTCCTTCCAACCCAAACCAGTCTGGGATTCCATGATCTTCCACACAGCACCTCATTTCTAATAATTCCCACTTTAATTATCATAGCACATGGAGTGCAGGGGGTGGAATTGCACAGTTATTCCTGTGGAGAGCAAAGCAACCTTGTGTGGTCTGTGGAAGATTTTAAAGGCTGTAAATCCCATCCCAAACAAAGCAGCTGTGGTTGCAGGACCACACAAAGCCCCAGGGATCTCCTGAGCCCTTGAATCTTGTGCTTCCATCTCTCCTGTCAACGGGGATCTGCTGGTGGTGGATAATGAACAGCTTCCTTTTAATCCTTAAGATCCCATGGCAAGTCAGCTAATGGCAGCGTGCTGCCTCGTTCAGCCACTCCTGAGCCTTCTCCACGCAGCCTGGAGAGAGGTGGGAACGGCCAGGGAAGGCAGGAAGGGTCAGGCTGTGTCTCTGCATCGCTGAGCAGCACAGCGGCGGGAGGTGGGAAATGGCCCTGCGGCCGTCCCTGCGCGGGAAGGTGCCGAGGCAGCAGCCTGGGGAGCTCTGTCCCTGCTGGCTGCAGGGTGGGCTCGTGTTCCCCCTCCCCAGCCGGGGATCGGCCACCCCGAGCGCTCCGGGGCTGCGGGGATCGCTGGGGAGGGCTGGGGCTGCAGGAACAGCGCCTTGAGCTCCGGAGCAGGGAGTGGCAGGGATAACGTGGGGCAGGAGAGTGGCAGGGATAACGTGGGCCAGGAGAGTGGCAGGGATAACGTGTGGGGCAGGAGAGTGGCAGAGGGATAACGAGGAGCAGGAGAGTGGCAGGGATAAGGTGGGGCAGGGATAATGTGGGGCAGGAGAGTGGCAGAGGGATAACGAGGAGCAGGAGAGTGGCAGGGATAAGGTGGGGCAGGGATAACGTGGGGCAGGAGAGTGGCAGAGGGATAACGTGGGGCAGGAGAGTGGCAGTGATAACGAGGAGCAGGAGAGTGGCAGTGATAACGAGGAGCCGGTGCTGGAATTAGTGACAGGCTGATTTGCATATGCCGGGTGTGCCTGGCTAAGCACAGCCATCACAGCAATAGTGCCGAGCCCAGGCCCTTCGTGTGGAAACTCTAAAGATTTTAAGAAGCTTAAATCCTTCTAAATGAAAATTATACAAGGAAAGGGTAGATTTGGCTTGTAGATGGAGGTTCAGAATAAAGACTGCTCTGGCTGTGCCTGGTCTTTAACATGTGCTTTACATGCCTGAATCTTCCTTCCATGGGTTTTATTCCTTTCAAGTTCTTACACGCTGCCCTCGCCACCTTCTTTTATGACCTCCCTCCTTAAAGCTTTTCTGCATATAAAAGGATCAGTGGGATGATTCTTGTAACTCCAGGCTGGATAGCCTGGTGTGGGTACCAGGAATGATCCCTATAAATCTGCCACAGATGTGGCCAAAGCATGGAAACCTAATTAACACTCATCAGTACAGTTGCATTAAATTGATGATCATTTTTTAATGGAAAACAGAGGTAGTTAAAGACCTGAAAGAGGGAACAGTGACACTGTTGTGTCTTTTTGTGCAGCACAAAGTAGCTCTGTGTGCTTTGGAACCCAGACTGTGCTGTCAATCCAAAGCAGGAGCTTTCCTTTGGGACAGCATTTGTTCCTGTGTGTGGAGGGAGCTGCTTTATCCAGCAGTGCAGTGAGGAATTCCAAGGGGAATCAGTGTGTGCACAGGAGGTGCTGAAGAGTAATAGTATATAACTGGAAAATGAGAATTCCAGAGTAAAGCTGTGAGTTACAGTGTGGTCAGTGCAAGGAAAAATTGTTCCATGGCTGGAGAGCAATTGCAGTCTGCCCGAGTGTGATCAGACTGTGAAAGGCTCAGGAACATCAGGGCTTTGGTGCTTTGGAATGTGTCAGGTGTATGGGTTTAATTGCTGGAGCCTTGATCAGAGTACCTTTACNCAGACTGTGAAAGGCTCAGGAACATCAGGGCTTTGGTGCTTTGGAATGTGTCAGGTGTATGGGTTTAATTGCCTTGATCAGAGTACCTTTGTGTGTCCAGAGCTGTGGTCAGGACACAAAAATGTTTTTTCCTGGTATTCCAGTTTGAAGCAGAATATTCCTTGCCTGTGTAAGATTGTCTTTAAAAAAAATCTGTGTATGAAGGAACATAATAACCTGCATTTCTAGGGGAGGTTAAATAAAATCTTCAGTTGGCTCCTGAATTCTTTTAGTTCCTTGCTAATTCTTTGTGTCCTCCTTTCCCCTTCAGGAAGAAAACCTGGGAAACTTGATCCATGAAACAGAGTCTTTCTTTAAAACGAGAGACAAGGAATACCAAGAAACAATAGGGCAGATAGAGGTAAAGAAGGGGAATTGTTCCTAATGGATGGAAACAGGCACAGTATTCTGCTCTGGTGTTGTCCCAGAGGGAAGGAGGAATGTCTATATATCTAAGAATGCAAAGGCATTTCCCTCTGACGTGCCCTGGGGATTTTTCTAAATGCCATTCTCTGTACTATTATTGCTCCATACTTTAGAACTAAGCATAAATCTGAGGCTGGTGGAGAGAGAACCTGCAGAACAAAGGCAATAAAACACACTATTATTCTTATTTCTACTTCGTTCTGCATATCCATCCTCATCCTGGGAAATGCTTCCCAAGATGTGGCCTCACAGCTTGCCAGAAACAGCAGCTGGAGCTTCTCAAAATCTGCCCTGCCTCGAACCTGCTTACATTAATTACTGCCTGTTGACAAACAAGGTGCCAGGCAGCAGAAAAAAACCCTCCAGGGCTGTTTGAAACCAGTGTGAAGCTCTGATTGCACTTCCTGAGCTGATGAACACATTGGCAATAAGGAGCAGTGAGGTTAAATGTATTTTGTGGGGTGTTTGGTGGGCTCTGGGCAGCTGTGGCATCCCCACCAGTATGGAAAGTGCAGGAAACTGGGAGAGGCTGCAGCTCACCTGGGGCTGGGTATTTTGCTTTCTTCCCCCCAGCTGGAACTGGCCACAGCCAAGAGTGACATGAATCGGCACCTCCACGAGTACATGGAAATGTGCAGCATGAAGAGGGGCCTGGATGTGCAGATGGAAACCTGTCGGAGGCTCATCAAGGGCTCAGCTGACAGGTAACAGCATCCCTCTGCTCCAGGAGCTCATTTCCTCTTGTTTGCTGCCAACTTGGGCTAAAGGCAACAGTAGCACTTTATGGCTTTGTCCTTTGGATAATCCTGTTTTTAGTATTGGCCTCAAAAGGGGGCCTGTAAGTGAGAGTGGGGTCCTACACACTGCAACAGCTCAGAGGGTTCAGCAGCTACTCTGAACAGCAGGGAGCTCCAACTCCATGGACTTTTAGTCTTAACATCTCAGATTCAGAACTCTTAAAAACCCAAATTAAATCTCCACTCTGAACTTTACACGGAGAACTTGGTTTTTAATCTTCTCATGTGTTAAGAACCTTACACTATGAGGGATTTCTCTTATCTCTTACTCACCCCCAGTAGAACAAGATAAACTTTCAATTTTCAGGGCTGTGGGTATTAGGCATGCTGAGAGGCTCTGTAGGAGACTTTACTTCCCCTTTCCCCACGAGTAAACCTGGGACAGCCTCTGTGTTTCTGTAGGAGATGGATGGGGTGGCAGCTTGATGTTACTACTGATATTTACTGTAAATCCAATATTTAGTGTTAATAAAGGGGGTTTTAAATAGCTTTGGGAAGTGCCAATGTTTAATGTTAATAAAGGAGGTTTTAAATATTTTGTGAAGGGAAAGAGACTATTTTCTCAAAGGTTCTTTTTTATTTAATTTTTTGGCTGCTCCTTTATGTGCATTTCTCTCCAGGAACTCTCCATCTCCCAGCTCCGTAGCCAGCAGCGACTCAGGAAACACAGATGAAATTCAGGATGATTTGGACAGAGAGACGGATGTGGAGCCCATGGTCAGCTGATAGAAAGTTGGAGCTTTCCAGTGAAGGGGAAGATGTAGAGAAAAGATTCAAAAACAATTGATTGGGAAAGGTGAAAGACTTTTTTGTGAGCCCTTGCAGAGGCTCTCTAAGGACTCATTCCTACACGCATCCCCTCCCACCCAAGGATTGGTGCTGTACATTTCTATTGTTCTACAAATCATAGATGCAGAGTCCTGTATGAAAACACGGTGTTTTAATTGTGCCTTTGCCCCAAGCTGAGCCACTTTGAGCTCCAGTGGAATATTAATAGCAGGTGTTTTTATAAAATATATTATTTAAAAACCAACCAAAGCTGGTAGCAGCAGAGAATGGTGCTGCAAAGGCTCTGGGTACTTCAATAAGCTGCTGGTTTTATTGAGCTGCTGCATTGATTGGCAAAAGGAACACTGACAAAAAGAGCAGCAAACCCAAGACAATTATGGTTCAATTACTAATGTCTGGCACAAAAAAAAAGAATTGCCTCCAAATTGAACTGCAAACATTTAAAAATAATAGCGGGTTTGGAGACAGCTCTTAGGATGAAGCAGTTCTACAGTATTAAAAGGGTTTTCTTCACTCCATCTTTTGGGGTGAAGGAGCCTTTGGGATGTGTACAAGGTTTCTGCTGGACTCCAGGACCTGGAGGAGCAGGACTCAGCTCGGTGGCAAAGCAGGTGGGCACAGGAGGGGTCAGTGGGGGGGGACTATCACTGATAAACTACTATGCAAAAACAAAAAAAAAGCTCGCCTTATTTATATGGAATGTTTGGTCCCTGCTGGACTACAATTATCTCTTGGGAAAAGGAAAGCTAAACCCACATTTGCACACTTAGTTGTTGGTAGAGCTTCTTTTGAGGTGGAATGTCATATTACAATACCTTTGTTCCAGTGATTGGCTTAGGAGGGGAATCAGCCCTTCAGGTCCTGGTTTGTGTCTTTTTTTCAGGGTTTTTTTAGTGTTTTCAGATTTTCCTTTGCTGACAGGGAGATAAAACTCCATTTTATGCTGCTTCCATGATGTTTAGAGTGGAATAGTTGAAGCATCAGGATAAACTGACATAGATGTAGGCTGGAGACAGGACATTGAGAGAGATCCAGACCACTGTTCTTTGGGAAAGCCGAACATTGGGAAATGCTGTAATCCTTTTTAGGGCGTAGCAAACTGAAGCCCAAACTGCTGCAGCCCTGGAATTAGGGAGGTGCAGCCATGTGCTTTCTCTGTGAGAAAGTGGGAAGACCTTGGCTTTGCCCATCTTTCTGTATTTTTACCCAGAAGCAGCAGCATCTAAAGTCAGATGGCTTGGTGGTAGCTGAGGAAACTCTGGCACCATCAAGCTCTTCATGGATATATTGGGAATTGTAGCACCTCAGCCAGGTAAAAACAGGGTATAAACCTCAGCCAATAATTTTCTGTTTGTTTTTAGACTGAGAACATAGTTAATACTGTCCAAAGCCAGCTGTGGAGTTAAGTAGTGGTTGTAAGACTTGGAGTAAATACCAAATGTGTTTGGTTTTCTTGGCAGGAACCTTAGAAAGTGCTGTGCAGGAGCAGTGCTAGGGCTGGACAGGGAAAGTCCCAATTTAAGCACCCTCTCAGTGTTATGGAAAGGTAAACTGGGCACTCTTCTGAGCTTCCTGAGTGTTGTTTCCAAGGCTCTGGTGCATTGATCCAGGATCTCTGGACTTGCACTGTAAGCAAACAGTCAGTGTAGATCCGCGGTGCTTCATTCCATAAAGAGCACAAGTCTTGGAAAATGGCTCATTCCTGGGTGGAAATTCCTCACTCTGGCATGGCCACGGAGAGGGGCAGGACCTCAGAGGGTTTCTGGTGCACTGGAATTCTGGGTACAGGAATGTTTTCTCCTTGGAGTCTCCTGTGTGGCCTGGAGTTCATCCCTGTCAGATCCATCTCCTGCTTAGACATGCTGCTGCTCTGAGGCCACGTGGCTCAGATGGGCTCCCTGTGTTTTCCAGACTGGGAAGGAGGACCAAGGTGATCCATCTGGATCCACAATTGATGGCCTCTGCCCAAGCCAGTGGATCCAAGGATGTTCTTGTGGTGTCCTTACTGATGGCAATACTCAGTGCAGGGTGGTTAACAGCTCCTTGGATCCTTGGGGTTGTGAGGAGCTTTCCAAAGCCTGTTTGGTCCTGCAAATGTAGATAACTTTTCTCTGGAAGAGAAACCTTATTCCAAAGTGCTCATTCCTGTTATTTCTTAGGTGGCCAAAGTGGTAAATGTGATGTTCACTAGGGCTGCAAGCTGGGGTGGGTGGGGGGCAAGAGAGAGGGTATTGGGGGTATTTTTTGGAGGGGCTGGGACTGCATGTTTTAAATGTGTACTGTGGAGGGTTTTGAGCCTGTTTGAACTTCAGCTGCTCCCGAGGCTGAGGAAGCTTGTGCCAAAGCTGGATGTCTGTGATGCTTTAGTGGCTGGGGCAGGCATTGCTCAGCACAGTGAATCAGCCTCCCCCAGCCTGCCCTTGGCTCCCCTCCACTGGGAATGCTCCTTGGCACTGGAGAAACCCAGCAGCTGGAGGGGCTGTCTGGCTGGGCTGCTGTTTTGGAGTGCTTTTGTTATTTTTCCTTAAAAGTCAGCATCCAGTAGGAAAAAGGCTGAGTGTCCCTGAAGCCAGGAGCTGCTGTGCTGAGGGTAAGGGATTTCTTGAGCAGGAGTTCAGGTTTAACCTTCTGGCCAGAGGAGGAGCCCCTGCAGCAGGGTCAGGGCAGGGGATGTGGGGCTGTAGCAGAGGGTGTAGAACTCAGTGCACGGGGGTGATGTGTAGGACAGTAGATTCCCATGGTTGTTGGTGTCTTTCTTATAACCACATGTAATCCATTTTTAAAGGAGAAGAGGTGTTTTCATACTTGGGGTTGGGGGTTTATTTTCATTTAGGCTGGATCAGCCTTTTGGGGGTACCTGGGGTTGGTCCTTGGGGGTTTTCCTGGGAGGTCGTTGGTTTAAAGTCCGGCCGTGCTGCTGGTCCTGCTCTGTGTGTGTGGCACCACTCCAGAAACCAGATCAAAGCTTGCCAGAAAAACTAAGGATTTAATTGTAAAAATGCTGGAAATGATTTTGATGACCTCTTTCTTTTTTCTTTGTAAAGCTGTAAATACTTTATTTTTGTTTTCTATTCTTAATGTGGTGTCATATTGACACTTTTTTAGATTTACAATCAGAAAATCCTCCTCATTGTTTCTCATTTTTTAAAAGGGGATTTCAAGGAAGCAAATTTTTTTGCTCATTAGCGGTGTAATAATAGATTCAGTTCCTAAAATGGGTTTGTACAATGTTTTCAGTAAACAAATGGCAGTTTGTGGATGCATGTTGTTCAAAAATGTCCAAAGAATAATGTGGTACAAATGTTTTAAAGAATAATATGGTACAAACGTTTTTTTTCAAAGACTTAGTGATGACAATATTAGTTCACACGACAAAAAAACAAAATTCTTTTTTAAAAAAAAGTGTTCGGGGGAAATGTAATGAAACTCATCTAAGCTAAATGTGTAATCTATTTATAAAAACACGGTGTATAATCTATTTTTATTAGAGGTTTTTAAAGTGCAAACAGAATTCTGTTAGCAAATGAATTGTTCCCTTGTAAAGTCTCTTCTGCTCTGATGGGACCCCCAAGTTCTCCAGTGGTTTCAGGTGTCCACGTGGAAATTACCAGGACAGGTTTGGCCGTGGAGCACTCACAGGTCACTTCCTTGAGGGGAAGCCAGCAGGTTTAGCAGCTTTTCTGCCACTGCAGAATTACTGCTGTTTCCCTGTGATTTTATTTCTTCCCCCTGACTGGGAGGATCCTGCTGGAAAGGGTCAGGACCTCCTGAATCCCGGGGAGCACAGCAGGACAGGGGTTAAAATCTGCCCCAGCCTGGAAGATAAATTATGTTTGTGTATACCTGTAAAAATTTGGATTAACTCAATGAAACAAAACAATAGATCAGAACCATGCCTGAATATGCATCTAAAGCTGCTTCTAAAATGGGATTATATTAATTTTTTTTTCCATAATCATTCCTGCCAGCAAAAACACAAGTTGGCTCCCAGGCCCAGGCTTGGCCGAGGAAAAGCCACGGCGGCCGTGGGTGCTCCCAGAGCTCCTTCCCGGTGTTTCCCTTGGCTCTGGGAACGCGGGGCAGGATGTTTGTCTTGGAAGAGCTGCAGTGCTGGGAAGTCTCTGTTTCACATTTGAGTGCTTCATTTTTAGTGCTTCATTCCTTAAATGTTTAAGGAATGATTTATCCCAGCCAAATGAAGACATCCCGATGCTTCCATGGGCTCCTAACACCCCAGTGAGGATTTTCCACCTTTTGCTTCAGGACTTCTGGGTTCCTTGTGCTTTTGCATGGCTCCAGGACCCAGTTGCAGGGGAACACACAGGTTTTAAAGCTCCTTGCCTTCAATGTTGTCACCCAAACACTTGGTTTTAAGCTTTTAGTGGAATGTAACTTCTGTCAGTTTGAGTTTTAAGTGAGAAACAGAATTGTCAATCGAGGCACCATGTGGGGCCCTGGTGTAATAGCTGGGATTAGAGGTGAGCAGGAAGCACTACCTGCCAAATTCTCCATGGGAAGGGAGTCCCAGCCCCTCTCCCTGGAGAGGGAACACTGACCAGGCCTTTGGCAGAGTAGTGAAGAAACACTTGATCCTTCCCTTTTGTCTGTTTTTGTGTGAGATCAGTGTCCTCAGACCCTTCTGCATTTGCAGGAGCCTTTCAAAGCTTCTCTTTTGAAGGAGCAACAAATTATGTTTAAGAAGTTGGTATTTGATTGTAGAAATCACAATTCCCTCCTAATTTGAGGCACTCCAACAGTGAAGCACTTCAGAAAGTGGTGCTTGTGGGTCTGGCCAGCTCCCTTTTTTTGGGAAACAATGATGTTAATGCTTAAAACAACCCCTGGGTTGGCTTCAATGCTGTGTCATTTCCGTGGCAGAACAGCCCGGGATTACAGTGCCACAAACCCAGTGGGGCTGCCCAGACTGCCACCCCTGAAACCCAGAACTTCTGTTTTATTAGAGAGGGTTGAGGGTGATTAATGCTGGTCACTAAACACACTTCTCGTGTAACGTGGTTTCACCAAAAGACACACAATTCAGTCCTTAAAACACCTTCCTGTGGTTAAAGTAACCGTAGCTACGTTCTGCCAAAAATGATTATTTATTATTTATCGTGTTCAAGTGGAGGGTATTGATGACTCTTCCCTCGTGCTGTGTCACTTCTTGTCGGTTCCTCTTAGGTCACGTAGGAGTTTCTTTTATCCCCATGACAACAAACTACTGCTGGTGTGGGAACGCCCCCGGTTACCGTCCCCGTGTAAATACTGTGCTTTATATTCTGTATATTAGCTCATTTTAACGTAAAAGACTGGACAGTTGATGCTGTTGGAGCCCTGGTGGGAAGGGCCGAGGATGACCCAGCGGCCGTGCCCGCCCCGGAGCCGGGATGGGGCTGGAATGCTGAGCTGGGCACCTGCAGCGGCTGGAACGGGGCACCCCGCAGCCGCTGCCTGTGGAGTTTGGACCATGAAACGCTTCAAAAATCCAATCCACGTCGTGAGGAGCCCCGAAAACACCCACAGCCAGAGCCAGAACCACCCGTCCTCCTCGGAGTTCGGCCGATTTGCTCCATTTTCCTTTTTTCAGTGCCAAAACCAAGCCCGCTGACCGCTGCCAGGTCTGCTGGCGGCTCTTCGTGCACTGCTCCGGTGTCCATCCCGCTCCATCCCTCCGTCCTGCCCGGCCCCAGGGGCTCCTCTGGGAACAGGGGCGGGAGCTTCCCCATGAAACGGGTCCCGGTCCTTCTGTGGTGACGAGGAAAACACAAAAAACTATAAAATAAATGCCAGACTCCTGGTGGAACGGCTCTGTGTGTTAATTATTGAGGTGGAAAACGCCTTTAAAGCGAAAGGATTTGGGTCTGAGGAGGGAGGGACCGTTCTCCTTCCCTAAAAACCTCCCAACTCACGTGATTTGGGGTCCCAAAATAGCCCAAACTCCCGTCAAATTAGGATCTTTCAGCTGCTGCTCTTAAAACATGATTCTCCTTGGAAATAAAAATACCCCATGCACACCTCAGCCTCGTCCTGGCCCCGTGCCCCAGCCAGGCTCCCCTTTTGTATTAAAATCCTCCTTCTCTTGGGTTAAAATCCCCCTTTTTGGGGTTAACCCCCTCCTTTACTGAGTAATTCTCCGTTCCCAAAGGGGCTCTCGGTCGCTTCTTTCTCTCCCCCGACTCAGATCCGCTCCCGAGGCCGGGACCGGCCGAGCCCCTCGCGCAGCCCCAGCCGCTCCTTCGCCTCGGGGTGGTTTTGTTGTTGTTTTTCCTTAATTTCCCTTTTTTAAACGATTTTTGGCTCCTTCCCGCGCCCCGCCCCTCCCACGTGCCGCCGCGCGCCACCGCCCCCCGCTGCGGGCGCGACCATCACGGCGCGGGGGGGAACGCGCCGCTGGGGACACCGCGCTCCGTCCCGCGGGTGGGACAAGCACGACCGCACCCCCCGCACAGCGAGTGAGGATGAGCAGCCTCTGCTCCAGAACGCCTTTGCCGGCCGTTTGTTAATTTATTAATTAATTAATGGTTCTGTCTCCGCCCCGCCCCCCCCGCGCTTTGGGTGGTGGCGGCCGCGTGTCGGGAGCGCGGCGGGGCCGGGATGTGGCGGCGGCTGCGGGCGCTGAGGGACGGCGGGTGAGCCTTTCCCTTTCCCTTTCCCTTTCCCTTTCCCTTTCCCTTTCCCTTTCCCTTTCCC
>VZRZ01008153.1:132855-154059 GCA_013398175.1 Climacteris rufus | reverse complement strand
ACCGCCCCCACGGGCGGCGGGCTTGGGAGACGTGCGGGGTCTGGCTGCCGCTCCCTGCCGTGCCCCGCTGCCGCCGGGAGACGTCCCGCTGCCAGCCCTTGTTTCTCCTTGTTTTACCCCTTGTTTCTATCCTTTTCCCCCTTGTTTTCCCCCGTTTTCCCTGTTTTTCCCCTTGCTTTCCCCTTACCCCCGTTTTCACCAGTTTTCCTCATTTTACTGCTTGTTTTCCCTTTTGCCCGTTTGCACCTGTTTTCCCCTGTTTTCCCCTTGTTTTCCCCTTTCCCCCTTGTTTCTCCCTTTTCACCCGTTTTCTCTTTTTTCCCTCAATTCCTCCCCTTTCCTTCCCCTCCTTAACCCCCCCACACACACGTTTTCCCCTTGTTTTACCTTCCCCCTCTCCTCTTTCCCCCCTTTCCCCCACTTTGGGCCTTTATCGCTGAGCTGGACACCATAACACCCACGTGGGGCTGAGGAGCTGCCAAGGTCCAGCGCTCCCTGGGGCAGGTTCAGGTGCCAGGCCGGTTATTGGCCCCTGGACTTTGCCAGGAGCTGCCGGAGCCTTGGCATGTCAGAGCAGCCTGGGTGGATTCAGAGCTCACCCTGTGCCTTGCCCCTTAAAAATGCCTTTTCCAGCACTTTTTCCCTAGCAGGAGAAGGGATGGGTGGCAGGGGCAATGTCCAGGCTCAGTTCCCGGCTCTGGCATCCTGATCCAGCAGGAGGGATGGATCCAGCTGCTTTGGCCAGGGACTAAGGTGTCACTGGGATGTTGGGGTGTGGAGGGAAGGAGGGAGCCGGGGGGATTCCAGCACCTGTCCTGCTCTGTCCCAGGCGGAGGTGGCAGCACCGCCCGGCCATCCAGGTGACCAACGAGCCCATCCTTGAGTTCAAGGCAGGGAGCCCTGAGCGAGCAGCGCTCCAGAAGGTACCAGTGCTGGGATTTTGGGGGGCTGGAAGGGCCCAGGTTGTGCAGGGCAGCCCCAGGCTCTCCCTGGCATGGGAACCTCGTCCTGTCCAGCTCCTGCCCTTTGGGACAGTTGTGCTCCTGTTTCCTGTGGGCACCCCATACCCAAAGGAGCAAAGGGAGCCCCTTCTCAGCTTCCCTTTGCTTGTGGGAAGGGTGGATGGAGAGGGAGGGCAGTAGAGGGGGTGTGAGCTGCTCCCACAGTGTTCTCCTCTCTCCCAGGCCCTCGCTGACCTGAAGGGCAAGACCGAGGAGATCCCGTGTGTGATCGGCGGGGAGGAGGTGTGGACACCCACAGTGAGGTACCAGCTCTCGGTGAGTTGGGCAGTTCTTGTCTGACCAGAGACCAGAGCAGGGGCTGTCCCTGGCGGGAGGTTCCCATGGCTGGGACTGGTTCCCATGGAGCCTTTTCTTCTCTTTCCAGCCGTTTAACCATGCACACAAGGTGGCCAAGTACTGCTATGCCAGCAAGGTGAGTGCACCTCACTGTCCCCCTCTTCCTGACATTTCTGGGGGGAAGCAGCAGCACTTTGCCTGGGTTTAGCACGTGAAGCATATTTTGTAAGCAAGGAGGCTCCAGGGGCCTTTCCAAGCCCCAGGGATCCTGAACAAATCCATATGAGGACCTGCAGGTTTGGGGTTGTGATGGCACCAGTGATTTGTGCCCGGGGATGGGTGACCCCTCACTTTTCCCTCTGACTGGGTGGTGGAGAGGAACCTGGAGAGGTTCCTCCTTGCTGCCTTTCCCCTTTTCTTCCACAGGAGCTCATTAACAAAGCCATTAATGCTGCCTTGGCAGTGAGGAAGGAATGGGACCTGAAACCTGTGCAGGACCGGGCGCAGATCTTCCTGAAGGCAGCGGACATGCTGAGCGGCCCGAGGCGAGCAGAAGTGCTGGCCAAGACCATGGTGGGGCAGGTAGGGAATGCAGGAGGGAGCTGGCAGAAAGCTGGGATGAGCAGGAGGGAATTGGAGGAGCTGGGGAAGCAGGGCAGGGAGAGCTGCCAAGGGAGTGTCGGCAGTGGGAATGGCTGTAGGTGTTCTGAGAGGGGATACAGGGTGATCCTCACTCCTTGCTGGGAAAGGAGGGAGGTGAAGCTGGGAGCCACACTCTGGGGACGGGATCAGCTCCCTGGGGACGGGATCAGCTCCCTGGGGACGGGATCAGCTCCCTGGGGACGGGATCAGTGTGAGGGCTCGCAGGAGGCCGCATCTTTGGGAACTGCATGTCCTGCCTGGGAGAGGCGCCCGCCACCAGCACTGCACCACTGCGGCTGCTGCATTCCCCGTTCCCTGTATTGCCTGGGGCCTCTCCCTGCAGGGCAAGACCGTGATCCAGGCGGAGATCGACGCCGCTGCCGAGCTCATCGACTTCTTCCGCTTCAACGCCAAGTACGCGCTGGAGCTGGAGCAGAGCCAGCCCCTCAGCGTGGACGTGAGCACCAACTCCATGGTGTACCGGGGGCTGGAGGTGAGCTGAGCCCCGGAGCCCCTCGCAGCCGGGCGGCCCCGCGGGGAGAGGCGGCTCCGCGCTCCCCTCCCTCTCCTGTCCCTCCGCAGGGCTTCGTGGCCGCCGTGTCCCCCTTCAACTTCACGGCCATCGGGGGGAACCTGGCGGGGGCTCCGGCGCTCATGGTGAGTCCTGCTGGCTCTGGGGGCCGGGGAAAGGCCGGGACAGGGATCCAGTCCTGCAGGCTGGGGCTCACCTGCTCTGGGGTGTGCAAGGAGTGAGTTCAGCCCCCTGGTGCTGGTCACTAGAGTCCTGCTCTGTCAGTGCCCTTGGATTCAATCGGCAATTAGACTCTAATTAGGAGAAGACATCCCAGTGTTTGGATTTTCAGTGGGATGGGAGAAGTGTTGGAACAGCTCAAACTGCCCCAACCTGCCCTGGTGGGGTTTTTATTCTGAAATAAAGTGTCTTCTCGTTCCCAGGCTGGGTTTTAGATCCAGAGGAGGTCAGGGAAGAAACACAGCAGGGATTTGTTTTCCTACCTGGCTTCGGGGGGCTGTCAGGACATGAAAGTGTAACCAGTTTGTAACTGCTCAAATTCCTCTGGGATGACACTTTTTGGGTGAGGTGGGTGTGTTCGGGCAAAGGTAGGGGAGGGCAGGTCATGGCTTTGGCATTCAACACCGAACTGGGAGACAGGAGATCCCAGCAGGCATCAGAAAAGATACAAAAAATCAAAGTACTGGTAAAAATCATTTCTGTATATTCCCATTCTGTGTCCCACCCTGTGGAGCACAGGAGTTCCTGCCTTTGCAGTGTGGATTTTGGGGAGAGACTGTAAAACCTGGTGAATTTGGGCCAGGATTAATTAATTTATTGTTGCACTGGGACAAAACCCCCACAAAATGTCCTCAGCTCTTTGTTAATTAGGCTCAGATTTCCTCCTGGCCCCAAAGATGGCCCTCCAGCAACAGCTGGACGTGGAAGAGGCTGGAGAACACAGAGCTTTTAATTTGGGAAGGTCACGTTTAAAACCGTGTTTGAGGTGAAGCATTTGAACCTGTCACTTGTGTAGGGCAGGAATGGGGGAAAACAAGGAAGAAGGTGAAGCTAACATAGAGCTGGGAAGATTTTTGGGGAGAGAGGTGCATTCCTCCCACCCCAGGATTTGAGAGAGGCCCTTGGCTTTGGGAAATCTGGTAATAAACTCACCCCAGAGTGGATGAGCCCTGCTGGGAGGGGGCAGGCCCGTGCTGACAGGTCTGACTGAACAGTTTGGGGCATCCTGTGGTTCATCCAGCTCTCCTTCCTTGAGTGTGACAATGAATTCCCACTGAGATGCTGCAGGACTATGGAATCCCCCTCCTTGCCCTGGGCCAGGAGCAGAAGGGAGCAGGACATCAGCAGGAGCCTTGAAAAGCTCAGCAGGTGGTACCTGGAATTAAATTTAGGAGAAAATGGTACTTAATAGATGGATACTAATTGGAGCCCCAGTGTTTCAGTCACCACAGTGCACTTCCCAGGGGATTAAACGTTGCTCTTGCCTCCATAGCTGGAGAGATCAATGCAGTTACTGCCACTGCAGCGTTGGGAAGGGAGCTTGGGGTGGGAGCAGTCGCTGCCCTGCCCCGGAATCCAGGCTGGGAATGCTGGGGCAGTGGGGCCTGGCTCCTGCTGCCTGCAGGGTTTTGCAGGGTGGGCTTTGGTTTTCTCTGTTTGGAGTGGAAGGATTAGAGGGGCCTGGGAAGGAGCTGTGCCCGGGAAGGAGGCCCTGGAAAGCAGGAGCCTGGTTGGGAGTCCAGAACTCCCCGTGCAGCCCCCTGGGGCTGTGACCCCATGGAGGGGGACGGGAAGGGCTGTGGGGCCTGGGCTGGCACTCGGAGCTGGGGGGAGCTGGAGGGAGCCAGGGGGAGCCAAGGGAGCCCAGGGGGAGCTGGGGGTGGCGGAGGGAGCCTGGTGGTGCAGGCCCAAGGGAGTGAGGAGGTCACCAGCAGAGTTTTCCAGTCCCTCGTGCTGTTTGTGCCTGGATAATCCCGGCAGGAGGTTTGGTTTCATTGCCCTGCCTGGCACAAACAGCTGCTGGGCCCCAGGGCTGGTGGCAGCGCTGGTGACGTTGGGAGCTCATTTCCTGGCCATGTCCTGAGACATAAACCAGGTCTGTGTTTCCAGCTCCCCTTTGGAAGGCAAAACTCATCCCTGGGAAGGGAGGGTGTGGAGGGCTGGCACAGTGACCTGATGAGAGAAGGGGAAGGGGTTTTGTGCCTTCAGCTGACCAGGGCAGTCCCAGGCCTTCCAAAACAAGTGCTGGGTGAATCACCCAGAGGTGCTCCCACTCTGGGGCAGTTTTCTGGAGAATTCAGACGCTCCTCACGGTGATGTTCTCCTCTCCCCAGGGAAACGTGGTCCTGTGGAAGCCCAGTGACACAGCCCTGCTCTCCAGCTACGCCGTCTACAAGATCCTGCTGGAGGCCGGGCTGCCCCCGAACGTGGTGCAGTTTGTGCCCTCGGACGGCCCCGTGTTTGGGGACACTGTCACCAGCTCCGAGCACTTCTGCGGCCTCAACTTCACGGGCAGCGTGCCGTAGGTCGGGGCAGGGCTGGCAGGGAGGGGCTGGGGGCTCCTCTGGTGCCTCTTGGAACACCAGGCCAGTGTTGGGCAGGGCTGCTACGGCCACCAGGACGTGGTTACACAAAGTAATTAAAATAGGGGTTTAAAACTGGTGAGAAGAGCGTCTAAGCCAGGTTTTCTTGCCGTGGGGAGTGCGTTTGGCTCTGGGGCTAAACTCAAGGCTTGGGAGGTGTTGCAGTGACAGTTCCAGGGGTGCTGTGAAGGTGCTGCTTCAGGTGGATTTGCACACCTGGTGGATTTGCACCCCTGGGCCCTGGCTGTGTGTGGTGGGGTGTCAGTGATGCTGAGGGGCCCCCACAGGCTGTCAAACCCTGGGACCCCTCTCCCAGGGCCAGGACATGCTTGGATGAACATCTGGCTCTAAAGGTGGGAAGCTCATAGATCGGTGTTTGTGGCTGTGCCTCCTGCTGAGAAATCATTTGCATTTTTATTGTTTTCCAGCCGAGGGGTTTGTCACAGTAAGGCTTGAAAGAAAGGGGGGAAGGGGAGGAACAGAAACTTCTGCTGGATGCTCACTCCCTGCTCTTCTCTGTAACTACAACAGTTTATTTTTAATACCTTGGAGTTGCTGCGTGGAGCCTTTGCTTTGATACCTGTGCTCTCACTCCCAGTTCCCTGTGCAGGGCATCCCTTCTTTTGGGGGTGGGCACAGGGGTTTCCCGCTAGCAGGGCACGTCACCCAGGTGTCCCTTTCCCTGTGTGCAGAGGCTGCAGTGCCCTAACCAGCTCCTCCCTTCCCCTGCAGGACTTTCAAGCGGCTCTGGAAGCAGGTCTCCGAAAACCTGGATCGCTACCGCAATTTCCCGCGCCTGGCTGGAGGTACCTGCCGCTCCTCCCACGTTTTTGAGGCAATGCAGGGCTGGGGGGCAGCTTCTCCTCTGCATGGGGAGAAACTGAAGCGAGGGTCAGGATTGCACTCCTTGTGAGCAGAGGACACGGGAAATTGCTGGATATTCAGAGGAGTTATGGATGCCACCAGCACGGGATGGGCTTTGCTGGTGGGGAGCTGCCACTTGGGTGGGAGCTGGGTGCTCCGGGGTTGCACTCCATGGAAAGTTTGGGAACCCTTTTCCATGAGTTTTACAAGCTTGCTCCAGGGCTGTGCTCCTGGCATCGCAGCACTCTCTGTTCCCTGCGGAAGCACGGCCAGGCAGGGCGAGCACGAGGCCCCTGGTGCTTTGCAGGGCTGGCACACCCTGACAGCTCCTCCCTGTCCCTCTTCCTCCCCTCTCCACCCACAGAGTGTGGCGGGAAGAACTTCCACGTGGTGCACAGCTCTGCCGACGTGGGCAGCGTGGTGAACGGGACCCTGCGCTCGGCCTTCGAGTTCGGCGGCCAGAAATGCTCCGCCTGCTCCCGGCTCTACGCCCCGGCCTCGCTGTGGCCCCACATCAAAGAGAAGCTGCTGGAGGAGCACGGGAAGATCAAAGTGGGAGATGTGAGCGGAGCTGCCGGGCTGCTGAAGGGCTTTGCGGCTCAGCGGGAGGTTGATGGGATTAGAGACTGCGGTAACTGGCTACTAATTCCCATTGAACCGAGCTTTTCATCCACTGCCTGCCCCCCCACCTCCCCTCCGAGCCCCCCTTCGGCTTTTTGCAGTGATTAGAAATTAACTTGTAGCCAGAGTCTGCAGGAAGGGCCGTGCGAGCGCCCGGGTGCTGCAGACTAATTGAAAAGGGCAGCTCGAGCAGAGGGCAGAGTTATTGGGGGGATTGCGGCTCCTCCTCGCTCCACAATGAACTTCCAGGCCCAGGGTATGTTTACCTCCCCTCCTTTCTGCCTTCCCACAGCCCACCGAGGACTTTGGGACGTTCTTCTCCGCAGTGATCGATGACAAGGTGAGCTCACTTCTCCCCGTGCAAGGAGGTAACAGCTCCCCTTAGTGTGGGGTTACGTGGGTTTATTGCTGACAGCAAAGCCGTAACAGCAGTGGTCAGCTGAGTATTGCATGCCTAAGCCTTGAAAAGTGGGTTATTTCCCTCAGAAGTTGTCTTGGATGTGAGGTTTTTGGTGTCTACTCACAGCTCCCACTGCTCCTCCTGAGCTGGAGGAGCCCCAAGAGCGGCGTATCCCTGACAGGAATTGCCCAAGCCTCCTTTAGAGCCCTGAACCCCCACTCTTCTTGTGTTGTTGCCTTTCCCAAGTCCTTTGCACGGATAAAGAAGTGGCTGGAGCATGCCAAGAGCTCCCCCAACCTCACCATCCTGGCGGGCGGCGGCTGCGATGACCGCGTGGGGTACTTCGTGGAGCCCTGCATCGTGGAGAGCAAGGACCCCCGGGACCCCATCATGAGAGAGGTGGGAGCAGCTGCTGGGGAGGGATTCCCATCCCAAAACCCCTCCTGGGCACGGAGTGCACTGCCCGGTGCTCTGGGATGAGCTGCTGCAGGGTTGTTTCTCTTCACCACAATTTTAACTCATTGGGGTGGGGAAGAACCTGCTGCTCCTGTCTGGGGACTGTCCCTGCTGAGGGCGTTGGGTTTTGGGCTGCATAGGACATTGTGGGGCTGATGCTCATCATTTTTTGGGTGTACAGGAGGTTTTTGGGCTGATTCTCATTGTTTTTTGGGCTCCCAGGAGGTTTTTGGGCCGATCATCGCTGTTTTTTGGGCTCCCAGGAGGTTTTTGGGCTGATTCTCACTGTTTTTTGGGCTCGCAGGAGATCTTTGGGCTGATTCTCACTGTTTTTTGGGCTCGCAGGAGATCTTTGGGCTGATTCTCACTGTTTTTTGGGCTCGCAGGAGATCTTTGGGCTGATTCTCACTGTTTTTTGGGCTCGCAGGAGATCTTTGGGCCGGTGCTGACGGTGTTCGTGTATCCCGACAATCGCTACCAGGAGGTGCTGGAGCTCATCGACACCACGACCCCCTACGGCCTCACGGGGGCGCTCTTCGCCCAGGAGAAGTGAGTCCCAAAATCCCCCAAATTCCCCCAAATCTGCACTGCCTCCCCAATCACCCCACACTGGGGATGTTTTCCCATCTGTTTTCACATCATTTCGCTCCCTCCAGAGGAGGAGAAAGGGCATTTCCTACAAAGCTTTCAGTGCTCTTCCTGCAGAGCAGGGAAAGGGACAGTTTGAAAGTGTTTTTTTAGCCCAAAAAGCCTTTTTTTTTCAGTAAGGAACTGTCCCAAAGGAATGTTTTGGAGCATGTGGAAGGGTGAACCCACATCCAACTGAACAGGAGGAGGGTTAAGAGCAGTGAAACCTCACAGAGGAATCATCCATAAGTTCTTATGGGATCATGGAATGGTTTGGGTTGGGAGGGACCTTAAAGCTCATTCAGTCCCACCTCCTGCCATGGGCAGGGACACCTTCCACTATCCCAAGGCTCCAAGCCCTGTCCAGCCTGGCCTTGGACACTTCAGGGATGGAGCAGCCACAGCTTCTCAGGGCAATAAGAGACAACCACCTTCATTTTAAAACCATAAAATGAAATAAACAAACTAAAAAAACCCCAAACCAGGGATAATGCAGGACCCGTGTGTGTGTGAAACACTGTGCAGCCCTGGAATTGTGCACAAGGAAACACAAACACCTTTTTGCCCAGCTGTAATGGCTCTGCAAGAGCAAATGTTTGGGTTTGCTCACGGCCGTGTCTGTCCTTGCTCAGGAAAGTCATCGAGGAGTCGCGGCGGTTCCTGCGCAACGCCGCCGGCAACTTCTACATCAACGACAAATCCACGGGGGCCGTGGTGGCCCAGCAGCCCTTCGGGGGCTCCCGCATCTCAGGTGACACAGAACCCCTGGCCAGGCCCTTCCAGCTCGGCCGTGCTTCCCTCTGTGTCCCTCCTGTCCCTGCACGTCCCCATCCTCCATGTCCCTCCTGTCCCTGCACGTCCCCATCCTCCGTGTCCCTCCTGTCCCTGCACGTCCCCATCCTCCGTGTCCCTCCCATCCCTCCAACTCTGTGTCCCTCCTGTTCTCCATGTTCCTCGTGTCCCCCCATACACCCATCCCTCCATGTCCCTCCTGTGCTCTGTTCCTCCATGTCCTTCCCATCTCTCCGTGTCCCTCCTGTTCTCTGTGTTCCACCATGTCCTTCCCATCCCTCCATGTCCCTCCTGTCCCTCCCATCCCTCCATGTCTCTGTGTCCCTCCTGTCCCTGCACGTCCCCATCCTCCGTGTCCCTCCCACCCCTCCAACTCTGTGTCCCTCCTGTTCTCCAGGTTCCTCCTGTCCCNCCCATCCTCCGTGTCCCTCCCATCCCTCCAACTCTGTGTCCCTCCTGTTCTCCATGTTCCTCGTGTCCCCCCATACACCCATCCCTCCATGTCCCTCCTGTTCTCTGTGTTCCTCCATGTCCTTCCCATCCCTCCATGTCCCTCCTGTTCTCTGTGTTCCTCCATGTCCCCCCTGTCCCTGCCAGGCTGCCCAGGCTGATCAGCCCTCCCTGCCCTCCCCCAGGCACCAACGACAAGCCGGGGGGCCCTCACTACGTGCTGCGCTGGACGTCCCCGCAGGCCGTGAAGGAGACGCACGCGCCGCTGCGGGACTGGCGCTACGCCTACATGCACTGACCCCTCCCTGAGCACCTCAGCTGCTCATCTCTAACCCACCCAGCTTAGGATTTATTTACAAAAATAGCCTGTTATTAAATGGTGAGCTCGGTGGTGCCTCATGGTGTTCTCAGTCACTTGGGGACACAAGTGATGCCTCATGGTGTTCTCAGTCACTTGGGGACACAAGTGATGAATGTGGCAGTGGTTGGATTTGATGATCATAAAGGTCTTCTCCAACCTAAATGATTCTATGTGAGCATGTTTAGTTAGGTCATTAATTAAGGGGTGTTTGCAGATGCACAGCTTGTTTTCCTCCCAGTTTTTCCATCCCCAGCAGCCCAGTGTGGTTCCCTCTCCACGGGGCTGAGCAGGAATTAAAGCAGGAGATGAGCATGAGGAGGGCCTGTCCCTGTCACCTGTACGAAGCAATGTCCCTCCCTTTGTCCCTGCCAGCCCAAAGCCCTGGATGTGAAGATCTGCCTGTAGCAGGAGGTGTGGGAAGCCAGGCTGGTTCCACACCCCACACCAGGAGCTCTGAGCTGTTTTCTCCCCATTGCTGAGCAAGAGCAAAGCCTCCCTCTCTCCCAGCTGTTTGGGATGTGGGAAGGGCGTCTGGCAGCAGGAAGGTTGTGCCAGGAGGGGGCAGCTGTGGTGCTGCTTGGAAACAAGGTCTTCTGCCTTACTCCATCCTTACTCCATCCCTCAGAGCCCTCGCCCAGGGTTACCTGAACAAGACCTCCCAGGTGGGCTCAGACGTGGGGCAGAGGAGCAGCAACCATCCCCTGGTGCCCTGGTTTCATTCCTGGGGACAAGGCCAGGCTACCTCTGGTGTTCCATCAGTTCTTGTCTGCTTGCCCTGCTCTGATCCCTGTGTGTCCACTAGAAGGAACAGGAAAGATGTGAAGATGTTTCAATAACAGGAATATTCCTGTACAGCTGCTCAGGTGGATGCCCCTCACCACCCCTGGGAGGAGCAGGAGGTGCTGGGAGGTGCTGGGACAAAACCAGGAGGTCTGGGACCCCTCTCCCATCCTGGGAAGCTGTTCTCCCATATGGCCCCATCTCCAGGGCTCTGCCAGCTGCTGAGCTCAGGAGTTAAATCAGGAATTAAATCAGGAGTTAAGTCAGTCCTGACCTTTGTGGTCTCCATCAGCCAGGACTCAGTGATGGGACCTGCAATGCAAACAGGAAAAGGGATCTTAAACATGAGGCTCTGCATCCTCCAGGGTCAGTTCTAATTTACAGATGTGTTTGTTTCTGACACTCAGAATTAATAACTGCTCAATCATCAGGATTTGCAGATGGATATAACCCTGGCAGAGCTGTTGTAATGAGCAGCAAGTGTTGGTGTCAGTGTTGACACCAGTCTGTGTGCAGGTCAGGGAGGAGTAGCTGTAATTCCTGTGGAGCCTGCTTCAACTAGAAAAATGTGCAATAAAATAATTTTCAAGCATCTTTGTGTTGTTTTATGAATTATTTCTTCGGATTTTTGCCAAATAAAGAGTGAAAGCCAGCTTTTAATTTTCTGGTAAAACAAAGATGTTCCCCTTGCTTGGGGAAAGGCAGGAATGACGAGTAGGTGCAATCCCAGGATGGTTTGAGTGGGAAGGGACCTTAAAGCTCATCCCATTCCATGGACAGAGGCGCCTTCCCCTATCCCAGGTTGCTCCTGGCCCTGGACACTGCCAGGGATGGGGCAGCCACAGCTGCTCTGGGCACCCTGTGCCAGGGCCTCCCCACCCTCCCAGGGAACAATTCCTTCCCATCTAAAATTCCTCTCTTCCAGTGTAAAGTCACTCCCGTTTGTCCTCACCAGTGTTGCTCTGGAGCATCCCGGTGCTGCAGCCGGAGGAGCCGGGGGAGCCCAGCCCAGCCCCAACCCCGCCCCGGTGCCAGCAGGGAGGGAGATCCCAAGGAGGGATGTGCCCAGCAGGGAGGGAGATCCCAAGGAGGGATGTGCCCAGCAGGGAGGGAGATCCCAAGGAGGGATGTGCCCAGCAGGGAGGGAGATTCCCCGTCCTGGCTGCGGGATGTGCCCAGCCCCTCATCCCGGCGGGACCGCAGCCGTGACCCTCCAGCCCCGTCCCCTCCGGGCCCCCAGCTCGGGCTCGCAGCCCCGGCTGAGCCTCCCAGCCCGGCCGCGGCTCACGGAAATCTCCCCCAGGGCTCTGCCTCGCCCTCCCGGGCAGCTCCTGTCCCAGCCCTGCCTCCGCCTCCCGCCTTCCGTGCCTCAAGGCCAGACAGACAAGGGGTGTTTTGAGCCTTAACTCTGAATTTCATGGCTTTTGTGACTCCAAACCCGTCCCCTCATGCTATTTAAACGTTGGCTTTTTGGAGCTGGACGGGAGCTTCCCGTTCCAGCATCCTGCTCGGGTGCTCCTGGAAGGGGGAGAAGGGCTGGGCAGGGCTCAGGGGGTCAGCACGGCCCCAGGACAGAGGCAGCAGGGTTGGAGCGCTCGGGCAGGGCTCCAGCCCCGTTCCCTGGCTCTGCCATCCCCCGGGGAAGGGCGGCTCTCCCCGCACAGCTCCCGGCTCCGCGGGCTCCCCACCAGCGGCTCCCTGGCGCTGGCAGAGCCCGGAGCGAGCCCGGCGCTCCCGGACGGATCCCAAAAGGCTCCCCCGGCCCCGGGCAGCAGTGGAAACCACCGCAGCGGCGGCGAAGGGGCAGCGAGAGCCGGAGCCCTGCGGGAAGCAAAGCGGGAAGCCGAGGCGCTGTGGAGCTGCGCATCCTTAGGGATGGAGTGGGAGAGGGAGGAGCGGATGCTCTGCCCGGGGAGAGCAGCACAGCAGCAGCGCCCTGGCTGTTCTGAGCAGGGAACCTTCTGCTTCCTGGAAAATTCGAAACATTTTTCTAAAATAAATTTTTTACATTTAAATTTAATTTTAATTCCTGTATTTTAATTTAAAGTTGCCCAGACTGACCAAAAGAGAAAACGACCACCATAATTTCTGCCCTTAAGCTGCTCAAACAGCATTCACCAATTTGACTTTGTTTTTTATGTTTTTAAAGGAAAGATTTAGCATTAAGGGAAACACCCGCAATTCCCCACATTGGGAATGGCTGCAGCTCAGGACAAGCCATGGGGCTGGAAAACCCAAGGATGAAGGGATCACCTTGAGCACAGCACACAAAAACAGCCCCACAGAGGGGGGGTCTCGATGGCATTTGGCTGTGGGGGGTCAGAGGAGACCCCTGTGGGGTCAATAAAAGAGCTCTCAATCCCTGCCCTGGGCAGCAGGAGCAGCCAGTGGAATATGGCACCAAATACACTTTTCTGGAGCCTCTCTCAGCTCTGGGACACGTTGGGGTCCCTCCAAAGCCCCGGGGTGGACACGGTCTCCTGGGGTGGTGCTCCGTGGCACACGTCCCTGGAAGGGCTGGAGCTCCACCTCCTTCCTGCTCTGCCATCTCCCACCAGCACTCCCCAGGGCCACGGAACCTCCTGAGCTGTAAGGGGCCCACGAGGGTCAAACCCAACCCCTGGCCCAGCCCAGCATCCCAACAATCCCACCCTGTCCCTGTCCAAACCCTCCTGGAGCTCTGCCAGGCTTCCCAACTGCAACACCTTTCCCTGCCGCACTTCAGGAACACCCAGGAGCCAGCTGTGCCAGCAGAGCCCCACGGAACACGGATCCTGCTCCGACCCTGCAAACGCAGATCCCGCACTCCCGGCTCCAGCCCTGCTCCAGAGGGGCACAGCTCCAGGCCCACGCTCACCTGTCCTTTCACCTTCCCATCCCAGGATTTTGGGCTCCTCTTGGTGCCAGCAGCCTCTGCCCGAGGATCCTGGGGCCTCTCTACAAGCCACAGCTGCAGCCTGGTCAAATGTTCTTTCCCCCACACTGCTTTGGAGGAGACATTTAGGGCTCTCTCTTTTCCCAATCTGCCTGGTTTCCTCCTAAAAATCCTATATCCAGTGTGCCAGGGGTGGATTCCCAGAGTTTCACACAGCCCATGGGGCTGTTTTCACCCTTGCTGGTGCCAAGGGGTGGTGGGTGAGAGCTGCTGACTCTGGGTGTGGAACTTTGCCCTTGTTTCCCAAGCAGAGGCTGGAAAACCTCCTGACACAGAGGGCGAAAGGCTGTGTGGGATGCAGGGAAGAGCCCTGTGGGAGAATGGGAATATCTCACAGGAGACATTTCCCACAGCTGGGGCAGGCAGCAGCTCCCAGACAGGGGTACACTGAGTCAGCCCCCCCAAAAACATCCCCCCTTCCCTCCCTTCACAGTCCTGGGGCAGCCGAGCCTGGCATCCCCCACTGCCCCTGCAGTGACGGGTTTTGGGGAACAGCCCTGCCTTCCCATGTCTCTGTTCCCTGAATGAAAGGATGGTGAGGAGAAGAGAGCCACGGGAGGGAGGTTGGTGACAGGAGAGGAAAAAACACAACACAGGGAGAGCCAGGAACCCTGAGCATCCTGGTGGTTTTCCAGGGAAACAGAGACTCCTTGGCCTGGTTTTCCTCTGTTTCTGTCCTTTATTATTTCTCCCTTTTGCCATTTCTGCCTGAGGCTTCCCCTCCCCGATGCTCTCGGTGCTTTGTGGCTTTGGGAGAGCAGAGAATTCCCCGGGGCTCCGGGCAGGACAGGTTTGCAGTACAAAGATTTAGCGGCAGATGGGGATCTTTATCCCGCTCTCCGCAGGAAAACCGGGAAAACCAGCGGCTCCCACTGGGCTGCAAGGCTGGGACCGCTCATCCAGGGGGGCTTGCACCGGGAGCTGACGGGCACCAGCGCTGGGAGGAGGTGCCGTGGGGCTGGCTTGGGGGACGGGGTGGGTTTAAGCCAGAGGGAAAGAAAGGAAAGAGCCCCAGGGTTCAGCTCTCCAGCCGGATTTTCCCACAGGGAGGATGGGAGAAATTGAGGAAAGAAACACCGAAGGCAAGAAAGGGGAGAGGGTTTGCGGGTGTCGTCCCTGCTCCACAAACAAACTGGGGTTTAAGAGCAAGTGCCTGCACTCCCCATCCCCTCCAAAACCGCTGCAAAACTACGGAGAGGCTTCTAATATTTAACATTTTTGTTAAAGCCCCAGGTCCTGGAGTCATGAGAATACAGCAGGATGTCAGCTTCCAGCTAAAACAAATAAAGAGGGGATTCACATCCCTCAGGCTGACACAGCAAAGCGGGAAGAAGATGTGACCCCACCTCGGGGCCAGAATAAACCCTGGAAAATAAAGGGACTGGGTGGGCATAAAGGCCCCCAAACACCTTCCAACTCCTTAACACAACCATGTCCCTGCCCAAGCATTAAAAATCTCAGGATGCTCCCTGTGGAGAGAGCAGCCTCCTTCCCACCTGGAAGGACGCCTGGATCCCTTCCTGCCGGCTTCGGGTGCCTCTTCCCAGCCCTCGGAGCGTGGGGATGCTCGGGTGGGAGCCGTGCGGCTTTGGCAGGGGTGAGGAACAGACCTTCCCAGCGGTTCCCACTTTTCCCCAAGGAGGGCTTGTCTGCGAGCCCGAATTCCTCTGGAGCCAGGCTGCCTGAGGAGAGGAACAGGTGAAGGCGGATCGGGCGGCCCGCGGCTCTCGGGGGAAGCCCCAGGACATAAATCACCGCCCGCCGCCCGACGGCCCCGGGCCTGGCGGGGAAGGCGGAGCAGGAGGCTCCCGGCACCGCGGGAGCCGCGGCAGAGCTGGCCCGGGGTGGCTTTGGGATTAGGAGAGAACTTTCACATCTGCCAAGGGGCTCCTCCGCCTTCCCCCTTCCAGCTGCGGCTCCAGCCCCATCCATGGCCAGAGCCTGGGCCTCGCCCAGCCCCAGGGACGGTGAGAGGCCGAGGGGGATGAGGCACAGAAGCACCTCGGTGTGGCTCCGTGCCCGGGATGGGCCCTCGGAGGGACCCTGTGAGCGCTTCCCGATCCAGAGAATCCAAAGGGATGGATCCTGGTCCTGCCAAAGTCTGGACCCTGCCAGGGGTGGTCAGGGAGAGCTGCAGCCCTTTGTCCCCGGGTGCAGGCACCACCCTGCACGCAGCCGTACTCACAAGTGCCACATCCTCATTCTCCTCATCCTCACACGGCTCCAGGCCCAAAGCAGAGCACAAACCTCATCCCATGGATGGTTTTCCCTTGAATCCCCTTTGCACCACACCAGGGGCCATCTGCGCCCAGTCTTTCTCCTGGGGGGGTTATCCCCTAAACCTGCTCCCATCCCTACGGTCCAACCCCCCCGGCTCAGCACCAGCCCAGAAATCCTCCCCATGTCTCAGCCCCTCACTTCACATCCCCCTCCCCAGCCCCGTGTTCGGGTGTTTAAAATGTATCTGCAGTTCCATCTCAGCTGCTATTTTCCATCCCTCAGCGATAAGGCATCTGCGTGTACACAGCACCCAGAGGATTCTCACAAACAGCAGCAGCTCCTTCCCATGGATATTCCCCCCCCGTGCCAATTATTCACATTATCCCAGCGGCAGCCCCGCTCTGCCCTTGTTTTTGTGGTGGATTTCCGCCCCCCCCCAGCCTTTGGTTTTGTGCCCCCGCCTTGAGTCGTGCTCGCAGATCTGAGATCACAAACCTGACATTTCGGAGCCCGTTCCGCAGTGCCAGGCGGGCAGAGCTGCCGGGGACAATCGATTCTCCCCGCTCCGGCTCCCGGTGCCATCCAAAACATTCAATCCACGTGAGATCAGCCCTTCCCGCAGCTCACTGCCTGCTCTTGCCCCCGGTTTGGGAGAATACGTGGCACCCCAAAAACGGGGGAGGCTACTGGAGCTGCTCCAGAAGGGTGGGGAAGGGAAGGGAGCAGCTCGGAGCAGTGGCACCCGTGCCCGCTCCACAGACAAACTGGGGGTGCTGGAACGGCTCTGGGACACTCGGCCTCCCCTCCAGTGTCCCATCTGCAGCCCAGCCAGGGGCAGTAAGGGGATTCCAGCCTGGTGCCCGGGAAAAAGTGCCTGATGGAACCCGGGGGCTTGTAGGGAAGAGGGTTAATTCGATTTTGGGTTTGCTGGGTCAAAATTCCCCTGAGCTCCAGAAGGTGCAGCCCAACCCTCAGGTGCCAGGGCTGGGGGCTCACTCAGCGCTCAGGGTGCAGTGGATGCATCCACAGGCATTCCCAGGGGAAAGCCAAACCCTTCCCACAGGGAATCCCTCCTCGGGCAGCGCTGGGTGGGCACGGGGGCCTCACCAGCCCCGAGTGCCGCGGGAAGCTGAGGCACAGCACCGGGAGCGAGCCCGGGAAGGGACTGAAGGCTCCGCAGCCAACAACGAGGCGTCGGGATTCCCGTTCCTCTGGGAAGCGTGGGCTGGGAGGGGGCTCTGGGAACTCCGGGAAGGCGGTGAGAGCCGAAGAGCTGGGGCTGAGCTCTCCTTCCTTGCTCCACACCCGGCCAAACCCGGCGCAGGCCCGGGGCAGAGGTGGCGGGGAAGCGGCCCCGAGCCCGGGGAGAGGCTGGAAGGGAGGGAGCCCCGGCCGTGCCAGGGGTGCCCGGGGAGAGGCTGGAAGGGAGGGAGTCCCGGCCGTGCCGGGGATGCCCTGGGCCCGGGGAGAGGCTGGCAGGGAGGGAGCCCCGGCCGTGCCGGGGATGCCCTGGGCCCGGGGGCCGCGGGCCCGGCTGGAGGCGCTGCCTCGGCCCAGGGCTCCTTCCCCAGGGAGAAGAGCGGGGAAAGGAGCCCGTGCTGCCCTCAGCCCTCCCCTTGCCCACAGAGCCCGGCAGCGCTGGCTCCCGCGGAGGAGAGCAGGGGACTCTCCAGGGACAAAGATGTGACCCCTGGCACCGGCTGAGCTCCGTCCACACGGACAAAGGAAACACCCCAGCCGAGCTGGATCGTGGCATAACCCCCGTGTTCCCTGCTCCTGCTGCCCAAAATGCAGCCGTGGCCTTTGTTTTCTCAGCCCCAAGCCTCTGCCGCCGGTGCCTCCCCAGGAGGGTGCAGTGGGTGGCAGGAGGGCAGGGTGGAGCAGCTCCAGCTGGATGAGACGGAGACACGGAGATGCCTCTGCTCCCCTGGGCTCTGCTTCCTCTGCAGCTCTTCCTCTGTGGCTGCTGCTGCTCGGGGGTTACACATCAAAAACGGGCAAAACCCAGTCCCAGGGGGGTCTGGCTGTGCCTAAAAAGGATGTTGGTGTCAAGGAGCTGTGCCAGCATCCTCTGCCTCATTCAGCAGCAAACTCCCTGCTCCTGCTGGCACCTCTGCAGCTGGCTTGCTAAGGAGGGCTTTGTCTGGCCCCACACCACAGGGCAGGTGCCCATATGGACACTGGGATGCCACTGGGACAGTCCTGGGGTTAAAGGGGAGGGCAGCTGACTGGTACCCCAAATGTGCTGTAGCGTGTGGTGAGAAGGGTTTCATAAATCATGGAACCATGGAATGGCTTGGGTGGGGAGGGACCTTAAAGCCCACCCAGTGCCACCCCTGCCATTGGCAGGGACACCTTCCACCATCCCAGGTGGCTCCAAGCCCCGTCCGGCCTGGCCTGGGACACTTCCAGGGATGGGGCAGCCACAGCTGCTCTGGGCACCCTGTTTGCTTCAGTGTTTCCCACAAGCCAGGGCTGGACATCCCAAAACGTCCCCCTGAGCTGCTCTTCCCTAAAATGACCCATCCAGGAGTGCTGGTCAATTCCTAGGAGATGCTGCTTCCCCTCTGCTGCCCTTTCCCGCTCCATCCCTGACTGGTAACAAGTGGGACGAGCACAACTGGTCCCAGCTTGGCTGCTGGGCTGGCGAGGGGGGATAGGACAGGATTGGATGTCAGCCCCTGAAAACGTGATCCCCTCTGGGCCACTTTGCCTGATGTTTCCCCTGGAACCATCAATCAGGGCAGAGCCACGATCAGGTTTTACAGCCAGAGCCGCTTGTGAAACTCAAGCTCAGCGTGGCAGCCCCTGCTCGGCTCCCTGGCAGAGGGAGGGAAACCTGGGTGGGTGTTTAACCCCTTGTGAGGGTCCTTGAGTTCTGCCGCAGCCCCAGCCCTCCTGCTCCTGGGATTTATCCCTCCTGTGCCCTGTGCTGTGAACCTCTGCACCTGTGACACACAGAGAAGCTCCTTCCCACACCATTCCCAGCCCACATCCCCTCAAATCTCCTACAAATGTCCTAAACCAAACGTCCTAAATCTGCTTGTTCTCCCCACTTCCCACCTGGCTGCAGGGCCCAAGATATTCCTGATGGATCTGCAGACTTCCAGCTAAAACAGATGGGGCACAAGGGTCTCCTTCCTTCTCTGAGCACAAACGCAGGGAAACCCGTGCCCTGGGAAGGTGACATTCCTGTTAAAATGCAGGGAAACCCGTGCCCCGGGAAGGTGACATTCCTGTCAGAACGCAGGGAAACCCGTGCCCTGGGAAGGTGAAATTCCTGTCAGAATGCAGGGAAACCCGTGCCCCGGGAAGGTGAAATTCCTGTCAGAACGCAGGGAAACCAGTGCCCTGGCAAGGTGAAATTCCTGTCAGAACGCAGGGAAACCCGTGCCCCGGGAAGGTGACATTCCTGTCAGAACGCAGGGAAACCCGTGCCCCGGGAAGGTGAAATTCCTGTCAGAACGCAGGGAAACCCGTGCCCTGGGAAGGTNTGTCAGAATGCAGGGAAACCCGTGCCCTGGGAAGGTGACATTCCTGTTAAAATGCAGGGAAACCTGTGCCCTGGGAAGGTGAAATTCCTGTCAGAACGCAGGGAAACCCGTGCCCCGGGAAGGTGAAATTCCTGTCAGAACGCAGGGAAACCCGTGCCCCGGGAAGGTGTCATTCCTGTCAGAACGCAGGGAAACCCGTGCCCCGGGAAGGTGCCATTCCTGCCAGCAGAGCTGCTGCTGCCCAGCTGTGCGGGAGCGGCTCTGCTCCAGCCCCGCTCTGGCCAGGACGGCCCTGGCCGTGCCCGGCCCCTTTGCTCCCCTGTCCTGGGGGATCCCACTCCCTGTCCCTCTGCCGGGGCTGTTCCCGGGACCGGAACGGCTGTGCCCGGGAGCAAAGCGCCTTTCCCGGGAGCAGCAGGGCCTGGCGCTGACCCGCTGCACCTCAGCAGGGTTTTACAGCCCGGCCGTGCCAGGCTGACGGGTTGCTGCGGGGCAGCCAGATTCCCGAAGCTGGAAGCAGCTCTAAGTGTTGGAGAAAGCCACGGCTCCCACGGGGAATGGAGGAGGAGGAAGGGGAGGAGGCGGCTGAGGTGGAGAGGAGCTCCTGGGAAGGATCTGGGACAGCACGTGTGGGGATGCTGAGCGTGGCACACGCGCTCTGTACCCCGGAGAGCTGGCAAGTGGCAGATTGCAAATCACAGTCACGGGATGTCCTGAGCTGGGAGGGACCCACAAGAATCAAATCCAACCCCTGGCCCTGCACAGACACCCCAACAACCCCACCCTGTCCCTGGGAGCGCTGTCCAAACACTTCTGGAGTTCTGGCAGCCTCGGGCCCGGGGCCATTCCCTGGGGAGCCTGGGCAGTGCCCAGCACCCTCTGGGGGAAGAACCTTTTCCCCATATCCATCCTGCCCTCCCTGAGACAGCTCCAGCCATTCCCTCCGGTTCATTTTTCCATGTAAATGAATAAATCTGGCTCGGGAAGGAATTGAACCCACACCAGGCAGTTCCACGCTATCAAAAATAGGAACTGGCTGATCAAATCAGGCTGACTTCCAGAGCCTGGCTCCAGGATGGAGCAGCCTTGTGCCCAAACACACCAGGGACTTGCAAAGTCACAGGTTTGGGGAGCTGAGAGGTGAAGTGATGGGGGTAGGAATCAGCTAAAACCCCGACCCTGACCTATTCCTGACTTGGAGGAGCCAGGACCTGAGGGGTTTAGTCTGTGCTAGCGATGAAATAATTGTCCATGGCCAGGCTGCTGCTCCCTGCCCTGTCCCACCCCTTTGGATGCCGTCCTGCTCTGCACCTTCACAGAGCTGGAGACGAGGGGTCAACTTCAGGTGGAAAAATGGCTCTTGGAGCTGGGATTCTGTTCCCTGTTGAGGGGCAGAGACTGAGCATGGAAAGGGAAAAGAGGAAAGAAGGCCGTGAAATCGTTGCCTTTTCCTTCAGCTTTGGTCACTGCCATGGGAACTGCCTGGCTTTTTCCCCCAGGGGTGTTCTGAGCCCCTCGGAGGACACGGGGCACCCAAGCAGGCTGTGATCCCTGGGATCTGCTCCCGAAGCCCATTCCTGGTCCTTGCTGGCTCTCCCAGCACCCTTGGCCGCACAGGCTGTGGAGGGGGGAGATTCGGTGCCGCTGGGCTGTGGGGAGGGTGAGAATTCCCTGCTAACACCTGCATTTACAGCCCGGGTGCCTCCCCCTGTCAGCTCCTTTTCAGCGCGGTGACAGCTTGCCAGAGGCTCCTGGCGCTGTTTTCCCGGAGCTGGGCAATGTGGGGAGCAGCTGCTCATGGGGAGAGTCTCATCTTTCTGCTCCAGCCCGGGAGAGCCTGCCTGGAGCCTTCCCCACCTCCCGTGTTCGTTAGGAACACCAAGACTTTGGCACCACTTCAGACCCTGCCTCAGTCCCGGGTGGGGGGAACCAGCTGTGATTCCTTCTCACAGCCTGGGAAAATAGTTCAGGGCTCCAGTTTTCCCTCAGAGGCCTGAAATCCAAGTGGCCAGAGCTCTGGCTTCCCCCTTCATCCTTCTCCCCTTGCTTTCCCTCCCCTTTTCTTGCCCCAACCTCACAGCCCCTGTGGAAAATCAAAAACTCATCTCCCCTTCCTTTGGGAGAGCAGGTCCCCCATCCCATCCCATCCC
>VZRZ01008153.1:97390-110952 GCA_013398175.1 Climacteris rufus | reverse complement strand
GGATGGGGTGGGGTGGGGTGGCATGACATGGCATGGCATGGCATGGGATAGGATAGCATGGCATGGCATGGCATGGAACAGCTCTGGAAGGGGGAGGGAGCAGAGTCAGCCCAGTGCAGCTCCCGCTGGTGCTCCCCAGGGTCCTGGGATAACTCAGCTGGAGCGCCGGGCTCTGGAATGTTGAGTTGTGGTGCCTCCAGCTTTAAGGGGGAACTGGGCACAGGGTCAGACCCCCAGCTCCAGCTCTCACCCAGACCCTTCCTCCTGGGTCTCCTGATCTTTCAGGGAGCCACGTTCAGCGGTGGCTTTGGGAGGCTGTAGGGAAAGGAGGATTTCACTCCTGGGACACTCCCTGTGTGTGGTTGTGACTCTGTCCCTGTTGCCACCTGCTCTGGGGCTACTCAGGTGGTGCTTGGGGAAGGAGGGAGGTGAGCAGCTGGAGCCCACACAGTCATGGAATCATGGAGTCACTGAGGTTGGAAAGGCTCTGAGATCATCCAGTCCAACCACGACCCCAGCACTGCCCAGCCCAGCCCCAAACCCTGTCTCTAAGCACTGTATCCACAAGTTTTCTGATTTCAATTCCAGGGTGCTGTCTCCCTGGGCAGTCTGTTCCAATGCCTGACCATCCTTTCCATGAAGGACTTTTCCCTAATATCCAATCTGAACCTCCCCTGATGCTATTTGAGGTCATTCCTTTTGTCCTGTCCCTTGTTCCCTGGGAGAAGAGGCTGACCCCACCTGGCTCCGACCTCCTGCCAGGGAGGAGGTGGGAATTTGATGGCAATTCCATCCTCCTAAAAAAATGCACTAAACTCCAAATATTCATTTCTGTGGCAGTGGGAGGAGCCCAAAGGCACCAGCGTATCCCACACCAGAAGTGAAGGATGTGGTTTGTTGGTTTAATGGGCAGAAGCCAAAGTAAAACCAGAAATTACTGAGGGTGCCCTAGGGTGTTTATTTATTTATTTATGTGAGAGAGAAAGCGTGGCTGGGTTTGCTTTTATAAAACAGGGAATGAGGAGAAGTGGGAAGAGAGGGATTCTCTGCAGGCCAGGTCCAAAGCCCATCAAAGCCACAGAGCTCTGATTCCCAAACCCTGGTTTTGTCCCCTGTTACACAGAGCCTGTCCCAACACAATAACTCCCACTATATTGTATTATATTGTATTATATTATATTATATTATATTATATTATATTATAATATTTTAAAAGGGTTTTTATACTTTTATGCCACATCATAGGAGGGAGAAACACCTGATCTGAACTGAACACAAATAAAGACCTTGTGAAGGTCACCTCCCACCAATGGCCATTTAAATAGAGTTTGAAAAGAAGCAAAAATCAAAAGGAGGAGGGATTGGAATTACCTGCTAAATACAACATGCACTGGGCAGACAAGAAAACGTTTCTCTATCAAGGTCAACTGCCCGTGAGTGGCTGCTGGAACAGCGCTAATTACCAAGGCAAACTGCGGGAGCTTGTTGTGAACGGGCTGACAGAAAGCAGGAGAGGGGGCAAATAAAACAACACAAACAGGGCTGTGTGAGGAGCTTTTCATCAGCTCGAGTAAAAATTCCTGCAGCAAACCAAGACAAACCCTTCTTTCTCTCTCGCTCTCCTTTGCTGCTCTCTCCCAGCAAACGCAGCTCGGCCCTGATTTTATTTTTTACACACATGGGTGTGACTAACGCCTTGCCCAAGGGAATCTTTATTGGAAATACATGGTATTGGAATTTGTTTAAGATTTTTATCAATAGCACGTGTGTCCAGCCTCACATCCAGAAGCGAGGGGAAGGTCAAGGGGTCACAGATCAAACTCCCGAAAAACAAAAAGAGGAGGGGCGGGGGGGCCGCTATTGATCCCGTCTGCCGCCACAGCCGGTTCTCATTGAGCCCGCCGAGTTAAGGACATTAAAGGCTGTGACGGAGAGGGGAATAAAAAGCCCCGGCCGAATGGAAGGAAAGGTCACTGAGGACAAGCTGTGGGCAGCGGGAGCGCTCCCGGAGGAAGAGGATGCACCTTTAACCCTGGCGGGGTCAGGGCTGGCAGCAGCGCCCGCTCGCTGCCCCAGCGCGGCAGGTGAGCCCCGGCGCGGCCGCTGCTGGCCCGGGGAGCAGCCGGGGGCTCGGGCCCTCCCCGGCTCCCTCTGCCCCCCGGCTCAGCATCCCAGTCCCAGGCTGGCTGCAGCTCTCCCGGAACGCCAGCCCAGCCGGCAGGCCCTGGATCAGGGCATTCTGTAGGAAACGCTCCCAGCACGGCCCCGGGAGGGCAGAGCAGGAAGGGACACGCTCAGCTCTCCAACACTAAGGGATGGCAGTAACATCCCAGATTTCCTTTGGCTGAGCAGGGGGAACATGTTCTGGTGTAGGGCTTTTGGAGAAGGAGAAGGGGCTGGAAATTGTCCTTTGCTGACAGAAATGTTTTGCCTAAAATATTCCAGCTGGGGCTTTTGGGCGGGATGGGACGGTGAGGCTCTATGGAGCAATCCATGTCTGATGAGTAGAGTCCCATTTTATCTCTAGGTGGACAGACTTCCACAGGTATCCCTTCCAACATATGGAATTTGGATACATAAACCTTTGTAGTGCATCCACCCTCTCCCACGCCCTCCCTCTCCCCTCCTGCTGCCCAGGGAGGGGCCCACGAGCGGAGCACTCACTTTGGCCATACTGGCCGTACTGGTAGCCGGCCACGGGGTCCACGCTGTAGCTGGTGGTGCTGTAGGTGGGGGGGCAGTAGGACTGCGAGGTGGGAAGGCTGTCCACGGACTTGATGGAGTCGCTCCGCTGGCTGCAGCTGGCAGAGATGGAGTTGGTGCTGTCCAGGCCCCCGTGCAGGGGGGAGATGGAGAAATCAGCCTGGGGCTGGGGAGGCACCCCGCTGGGATTGCTCAGGATGCTCATGACCTGCAGAGACACAGGACAGACCCGTCAGGGGCTGGAGGGAAGGAGAAACAGCCGCAGATCATGGTGCTTTATAAACACAATGTACAGCACCCAAAGGGGTCTGGCCAGGCTGGAGAGCGAAGCTCTGCTCCCACTGCACTGCACCAGCCAGGCCCCACAGCTCCTCTGTGCCCAGGGCTCCGGCTGGAAACCCGAACAGGGAGAGCGGAGCAGTTCCTCCACAGCCCCCTCCATCCTGGGGGACAGCGTCCTGCCCTCCCAGCAGCATTGCCTGCGCTGTCCACAGCGAGCCCTGGAGAAAGGAATAAACCCGGGGCAAACCTGCTCAACACTCCCTGCCAGGGACTGGCACAGGAGACACCTAAAGCAGGAAACAAAAACCCCTATTTTCCTAAAGGAACAGTGAAAACAGCCCCTCTTGGAAAGCCAGAGCAGGGCTTGGCTTGCAAAGGTCCCCAGCCAAACCAGATCAAACCCCTGCTGGCTTCGATGCAGCTTTAGGGTCTGAAATGGCCACGTTCTCTTTGCCCCCAAATGTTAAAGGATAACAGGGCCTGGTCCGGCTCGTTCCAGTGCTTGGTTTGAAAATGTAATTAAATTTGCACACAAACACTCTTCCTGCTTTGAGACCTAAACCAGATTAACTAATTGCGGGGGGAGGGTTTCCCCTTTTGCAGCAAAAATGCCAGATTTGTTCCCGGGGGTGAGCTCGGGGTAAGGCTCTGCCCTTCGCACGGGGACCCTGATCCCGCTGGGGGTAATTCCGAGGTAAGGCTGGAAAGAGTTTGCAGGAGCGGGGCCATGGGCAGGGAGGGGCCGAGGGAAGGACCGGGGCTCCGGCCGATGCGGGGAGCGGGGACCGTCACCTCGGGGCCCGGCCACAGCTCGGATGCCGAGCGGCTCCAAATCTCCGAATTTAGCATAACCTTATTGACATCAATTAAAGTGGCAAATTGGAAATATTTGGAGCCTGGCAAGTGGTAAAATGAGCCCTTTATCCCTCAGCAGCGGCCTGGGGAGCTTTTGTGCAGGGGAGGCGTTCTCGGGAGGGACACAAGGGGGGTTTGATGGAGCCGCGTCTCCCCTTTGCTGCTCACCCTGACACCTTCCCCAGCCCCTCCTCCCTCACCTTCCTGCCCGAGCAGCCTTTGGGATGAATGCCGAGCCCCGAGCGGGCCTTGGCTTCCCAAAGCATCTCCTCCTCCCCCCGGAAGGACTCGGGAGTCCTGCAAAGATGCCTCGCCCTGATGTAAAACCACCTCCCGGCTCAGATCCTGGGATCCTTCCCAGGCGTTTGTCTGGGAGGGGGACTCAGGAGCAGGGGTGGCTGGGCCCCCGTGGAGGTCCTGGGGAGGGGCTTGGTTAAAATCCTGGGAAAATCAATGTAACCCCGAGCACAGGGCTTGTGGGGGGGTGGAACAGACGCGGGAACAAATTTTGAACGAGGGAAGGGCTCATTCACCCCCAGCCAGGGCTCATTTACCCCCTCCTCCTCCAGGGTTTTCACCCTGCACCAAGCTCAGAGTTTGCTACTGGTCCCCGAAGTTAAACCTGGCTTAGCTGTGTCCACACCGCGACTGAGCCTGAATCACCCGCGGCTCCACAGGGCCTGCGGGCACAGCCAACCACGCTGATTACGCCCTGGGGATCTCCATGAAGATGTTCAGCCCTCACCCTGAGCCAAAATGTGCCCGTGGAGCTCCCTGGCCCGTGAGACGAAGACAGGAACCTGCACTGCAGCCGGCCCGGCAGCGCGTTAACCCAGGGACGGGGCGGCCTGGCTGGAACACCAACCCCTGTGCCCCGGGCTAAGGCAGGGACAGCCTGCAGGAGGCTTTGCAGCTGCACAGTTATTTGTAGCCTCCCACTAAAGCTGGGTCACGAACTCTGATGCGGCCCAGCTCCGAATCCCCTCGGCCCCGCAGGCTGCAGGGAGAGCCCAGGGCTGGAGCATCCCCCTGGCTGGAGGTGTCGGACCCTGGATCTCTGCCCTGGTGGATATCCAGGGCCCTCACACACACCCAGCAGCCCCCAGACACAATTGGATTCAATCCACAAGCAGAATCAGATGTTTAAAACAATAAACATGGACAAAAACATAGACAGATGAATTATGAGTTATTTTTGGAAAGCTCTGCCGCTTCCCCTCGCCATTGCTGAGCTGTCCAGGCCTGGAAGTGCTGCCTGGCTGGGGATGTGAGCCCGCCCTGCCAAGCCCTGCAGGTGCAGAGGAGATCTCGTGCAGTGGGAAGGGCACTGGGAGCACTCAGAGCAGAGGGTCTGTGGTGCTCTCCCTCCCGGCCGTGTCCCCTCAGGAGTCCCGGCTGCTTTCGATTACCCGAGCACAGCACAGGCTCCCCCAGCAGCAGGAGTCACATTAACACTTCCTTGGGAAAAGCAAGGGGGATGTAAAGCAACGCTGGCAAATGAAATGCAGATTCACACTGCTCAGACTCAGGGACTGGAGGAGATGCCTCCACAAATCCCACTAAAAACCAGAATTGGCCTTAATCAGTGGCAATCAGGAGTGACTCCTGATCCCAGCTCTGCCACTGACTCACGAGGGCCTGTGCAAGTCGCTCCAGCTCGGACTCAACCCCACCAAGCCCAGTCATGTGGAGCTCCCAGTCCCTGCTAATCCTCCAGAATCCCTCTGCAGGGAGACTGACACTTCTGAAGGACAATTCTGCCCGTCCCAAGGCCTTGTGCTGGAACAGACAGGCTGAATTTCCCTCTGGAAATCCACGGTGGAACATCGGGATGCCAGAATTCCCTCCCAGCCATGCTGGGGTGGGGAATGACTGAGCAGGGACTGGAGGGGGTGCCCATCCCAGCCAGATGTTCCCATGGAGCTGGGGTGGCTGAGGGCTCCAGGTGACCCTGACAGTTCAGCTGAGCCCCAAAATCTCCAGGCCCTCTCCAACAACACGGGAAGCACCTCCCTTTCCCAGGCACTCTGAGAGGGATTTGGGGCTGCCCTGGCACTGTTTGCCCTGGTTTATCTGAGGGCAGATCCAATTTTCCCCAGCCCAGGACATGAAGGTGTGAGGAAAAACAAGAGAGAACCCGAGATTCCTGCTCCTCCTTGGCCACCCAGCACGGATAACCCTGCAGAGATCCCCAGCCCTGTGGGCCCATGTTCCCTGACTTCTTGTTTCAGCTGGATAAATTCACTTTCCAGGCAACTTTTGAACTTAGGATCCCCTCCTCGAGAATGCAAAGTCCTTCTACCTTTCCTTTCTGACCTTGCTTGCTTATAATTTATTACTTCTTGGTGCATTATCATCACCAACTAAAAATCAATACCCACTCCACATCTGTAAGGTTTTATCTGGCGGGAAATCTGTTCCCTGTCCATCACTGGGACTGGCAGCCGTCCCTTTCCCCTCCCTCTGCTCCCTGTTCTCCCCCTTTCCCTGTGGCTGCTGTCCCAGGTCGGTCCCAGGGCTCATGCTCGGGGCTCACTCTGGGCCAGCCACAGGGCCAGGAGCCTTCGGCCCCGTCCCTTCCCTTTCCCGAGGTCATTCGTGGTGGGGGAGAGCAGGGAGGGGTCGGGACGTGCTGGGGAGACCAAGGTTAATGCACAAAGACCCTCCTGCATGAAAGAAGCAGCTCCCCCCTCACCTCCTGCTGCTGCCTCCCTCCCCACCCTCCTCTGCTGCTCCCCCCGTTCCCCCCCGGGACGTTTCATCACTCTCTCCCCTACTTTAAAAGAAGGGGAGTTAAAAAAATGTAATTAATTCCCTCCATTTCTGAGCTGGCCCTCGGGGCCTCTGGCCGTGGAAGCTGCAGCAGGGGAAATGTGCACCCTTTATGATAAAGGGAGGCGGCTTTGGGAAGGGAACTGCAATTAGGCCCTTCCAGCTGGGCAATCAGGCACAGCATTTTGGGGTGGGGTGTCGGGGGCTCTGATGGGGGGGCTGGAAGGGCACCCAAGTGATGGGGAGAGATAAGAGATGGAGAAGGGGAGGGCAGCAGAGAAGTTCTGTGGTCAGGCCTCGCCCGAGCAGGCCTGGCTGCTGCTCCTCGGTGGTTCCTGCGCTCGGGAGCTCTGTGGGACATCCTTGGATGGCCACAGCTCCTTCCCCAGCTTTTCTGCTTCCTGGGATCCCCAGCTGAGCCCCGGCAGGCCCTGGACAGGGCAGGGACACAGGCACAGCCTGGGGTGCTGCAGTGCCCCGGGAGCAGGGGGACACCGAGGGCTCTGGGGAGACCTAACTCCAGCAAAGGAAGGGCTGGGGAGGCAGGAGGAACGTCCCAGGATGTGCCTGGAACGGCATTTTCCAGAGTGACCCCTCATTCCCTGGTGTCTCCAGCCCTGGACACTCGATTGGACACAGCACAAAGCATCCAAATCAGCGGCTGCCTTGGGAAAATGCAGCGTTTGGAAAGTGCTGAGCTCCGGATGAAGGGAGGGCGGAACGAGCCGAGGCTCCTGCAGGGAGGCAACTCCAGAGGAGCTGCCTGTGCTCCCAGAGGAATGAACGCTGGGGCCCGGGCACAAAGCACAGGGGAAAAGCAGAGCAGGGGCTCCTGGCTGTGGTACTGCTTTCCCGGGAATGGGGAGAACCTTTCCTGCCCTGGGAAAAAGGCTGGGAATGGGGCAGGTTGGACCATCTGGTGCTACACCAGGGAAAAAGCACTGGGCAATTCTCTGCTCTGGGAGTGTTTGGAGGCTGAAATCTCCCTTTGCTTCAGCTGCTGGGGTGTCAGCTCTCCCCAGGGAAGGGAAACTCTGCCTGAAGGCCGTGCTGGGAATCCTGCCGGCCCTTAGGGGTTTACTGAGGACACGGACCAAGCTCTCCCAGTTCCTCCAGGAGGAAACTTGGGCTCTGCCACTCGTGGTTGCTTCAGCTCCTGCTCTGGACCAGTCGTGCCCTGCCCTCCTGGATGGTTTTTAGCTGCTTGGTGGGAACCCAGCTCAATCTTTATCATCTTAATTTTGCAGCCTGCTAAGTTCCTCTGTTCCCTCTCCCTGGCAGGAGGAAAACCCTTCCCACGTTAATGCTTTTTGATCTCTGTGGATTCATTTCCACTTGGTGGGAAGAGGAAGAGTCGATTATTCTGTACATATATTAAATGGAAACAAAATGAAGAGGTGACTGTAGGACGACTGAAAGCCGAAGAAAGAGTTAGGAGGAGATAAATACAGTTTCCCCAAAGATCTTCACTTGAAAGGAGGATAAATATATGCAAATATGCCCCTAGGTAGGACTAAAATGACTTATGTAGCAATCACTAACACTGCACTCACAAAACCAAGCAATTAATTTTGAATATTTTCTAAATCACCAGACCCAGCTGAGTTGGATCCCAATGTTCCAAACCAAGCACCCATTACATTTGCTTTGCAATCAAGGATCCAGAGAACGCTTCACACTTCCTGCACCTGGGAAGTGCCTGACCCGGGTAACTGTAGCCCCTTCCTTCCAGCGTCACTTCCAACCACATTTTGGGGCAAACTGGCCCTTTGTGATGTGGATTGGTGGGCGTGGGGTGCTCCTGTTGTTCTTGGAGGGCTTTTCCAACCTCGGTGCTGCTGCGATTCCCCTCGGGCTCCCTGCAGGGCACCCTCTCTGTCCTGGGCCACACTGGCATCAATAAGGATGTGATTTAAGTCTCTACGTTGGTTTTGTGGGGGTTAAAGTTTAACAGGCCTGATGCTGCTCCACTGCCTCACCTAGCCGGGTGTTTATCACCCACCCATGAGCTCAAGAGAACAGGGGAGGAGCTCACACAATCCCACAAATCCTTCTGCTATGGAAGGACCCCAGGGCTGCAATTTCCCGATTTCCTACCCCAACCCCCCCCACTCCACTGGAAAGTGTGTGGGAAGCTGGGAAGAGAACACAATGTGCCCGAATCCTCCCATTCCCTACATCCCGCTGGGACAGGTCACACCACACCCCTTCAGAGTGGTCACAAGCAGCAAACAATTAACCCAGGAATGTCATCGGCACCTTTCCGTGACCTCGGACACCTGGGGGATGTGCCAGTGCCGTAGGGAAGAGGTCTGGGACAGGGCGGGTGACATGGAGATGAGCGTTTGTGTCCTAAAATGCCCCTGTTCCACCGGATGGATGGGAAGCTGCCGCACAGTGACGATGGACAGGGCTCGGGGAGGGGCCGGGTGGGATGGAGCCGGGCATGGATGGAGCTGCAGCGAAGCCGAGCCGGGGGCTGCACGAGGGGGAGGAGGAGGAGCAGGGAACAGGCGGTGGGAAGTTATTACCTGATTGTTCAGGGCTATGGTGAGGTTCCAGCGGGAGCACTGCATCTTGTTTTGGGCACCCTGCTTCTGTAGGGATGTACAAATTACAGAGAAGGTCTAAGGAAAGGCTCTGAGCTACACCAAAGAACGGGAAGGTCTTGGCTGGAGGGGAAAGAGAAATGGCTTCAGTGTGGATGGTCTGGGAAGGAGGAGTGGGAATTCCACGAGGGAGTCAGAAGCACCACGGGGTCAAACACCCAATAAGGGCCCTGAGAAGTCCCACAGGAGAAGCGGAACTGGCGGGGGAAGAGTGGGAATTACATTAAAAAGTGCTTGGTCCGGAAACAGGAGCCACCGTCCCTGGCATGGGACACCAAACTCCGCTGTCCTTGCAGAAATGCAGGTGGCAGAGGCTTGGCTAGGCTGGACAACCAGAGAGGAAACACAAAGATGTTTTGTGTAGTGGGGCTGGGGGAGGCAAAGGGGGTCCCAGGTCCGTGGACATCGATTTCCCCGACAAGGAAAAACCAGGAGATGAGAGCTCCTCCCTCCCAGAGCCGGGAGAGGCTCGGGCCGAAAGGCAAACGAGCACCTCGGCATCTCAGACTATCCAAGGGCTCTGATTTCCATGCTTTGCTGGGCATCTCCCTCTGAGAAGGGGCAGTTCGTGCTTTATGACCCATCAACATCCTTATTTGTCTTGTGGTACACAGCACGGAGGGTTTTCCCTGATTTTACTGGAATTGCTAAGACATTTGATGTGGAATAACCAGAATAAGGCGAATGCTTCCCAAACGTGCTGCTCAGCAAACTGAGCCACCCCATCGTCCTCATTCTGAGGCAGCAGCCTGAGCCACCACAGGCAAACTCCATCCTGGTGCTGCTTCCATCCTCAACGTATTTAATCCTACATTTCTGTGTGAGGGCTGAGCGAATGTGTTGGAAAGGAAAGTCTCCATGGGAAAATCCCTCTGCTGGAATATGAAGCCTCTCTGGAACACTTTACCCCGACTATTCATGGCAGGAATATGAATTTGCTTGTGGAGTTCTGGAACAAAGTCACCTGGGATGAGAAAGCAGCAAGGCAGAACCACGGAGAAGTGGAATTCCTAAACATTTCCAAACCAAAGGACGGATTCGGGTTAGATTTGGGGTTGGAAATGAGCTGGGCTTGTGTCTGTCCTCCTGCAATTCTGCGTCCGTTCCTGGGTAAGCTCAGACCTGCTGAGGGCAGGTGGGGAATGAAAAGCTTTTGGGGCTTGGTGAGAGACACGAAATGCCAAGAAATACACCAACACATCCCAAGGTTTCCCATAAACCAGCTCTAACCCTGTGGCTGTGCTGAGAGGCCGGCAGGCAGGGGAGAGCACAGAGCACAGCCGGGTCTCAGCAAATTAAAGCTGTTTTAGGAACTTCTTTTATTCCTCTCTGCAGCAGCCCCACGGCGGCAGAGACCAACAAAGCCAGAGCCAAACCCGCAGAAAGGTCTCTTCTTCCCCGCCTCCCTTTTCCCCGGTGGGATCCCGGTTCCCCATGTCCCGGCCGAGCCGCTCGCTGCGCGCTGTCCCCGCAGCCCCCGCGGCCTCCCCGCTTCCACCGGGATTGCCGGGGATGCTCTGAGCCCGCTCCGTGTCCCCCGCTTCCACCGGGATTGCCGGGGATGCTCTGAGCCCGCTCCGTGTCCCCCGCTTCCACCGGGATTACCGGGGATGCTCTGAGCCCGCTCCGTGTCCCCCGCTTCCACCGGGATTGCCGGGGATGCTCTGAGCCCGCTCCGTGCCCCCCGCGCCCGCTTTTCCCCCTCCCTTTGGAGAGCGCAGGGGAGCCGCTGGAAATGCGAAAGGAGCCGCACTACAAAGAGCCCCCCGTGGCACAGCCCAGCCCCGGGCGAAGCTGCTCCGTGCGCTGATAGCCCCGGAGCCGCTCTCGGACTGCCCTTTCCCTTCCCTGCCTCTCCCTCTGATCAATCAAGGGCTGTAATCAGTTAAGGTCCAGCTTAACTGCAGTGTCACATCCACCAGCCCAGCCCAGCCCAGCGCTGCCTCCGGGGCTGCCAGCGCGGAGCGGGAGAGCTCAGGGCGAGATGAAACAGCCCCGATCAGTTCAGCAAGTGCAGGGCTGGCCAGGCTCGCAGCGAGCGCTGAGCAACCCGAGCTGGCAAAAGAATGGCAGAAAGGGAAAAGCAGAAGCGCTTCCTCTCGCCAGCTCCTTGTTCGCCTGCTTTCCCAACCCCTGCCTTCTCCAAGGTGAGGGTTTCTCCTTCCAGCTCGCCCCAAGGAATGAACAGCCCGGACCCTGCGAGAGCCTCAGCTCCGTTTGGGTTTTCTGAGGTTGCCACAGGGGTGAATTTTCAAAGCCAGGACCTGTTTTTCCCTCACCCAAAGGAAAATCACAGTTCCCGAGTCCAAGGAAATGCCTTTCCCAGCCATGTGCTCTCCCTTCGGACCCCTCTCTGCTGCTGGAGAGCACCGTGGTGTTTTAACAGACGGAGCCGCTTGCTTATGACAAACATGACCCTCTAAACCCTCTCAGAAAATCAGGAATCAGGGATAATAGAGCTGCATCCACCCAGGAGCAGAATCACCTGGTGTGGAGGCATCGGTGTAAACAAATAGGGGAAAAAAATAGAGAAGAAATTGGGGATCCGTGCTGGAAACGAGGAAAAAAGAGCCTTTGGATGTTCCAGCTCAGCCACCTCTTCCTTTGCTTTGCTCCATGGGAAGGCTTTCCCTGTCTCTCCAGAAATGTCCGCTCAGAGCCGGCCCGGGGAAGAACGATCTTTGGATCTTTGTGTCCCCTGCCCGGACCCCCCTTCCCTCCGCCCTCTGTGCCGCCTGCGGCCGGCGGGGATCCCACACCGCGCTCCCAAGGGGACTCTGCAGGACAAGCACTGCCCGGTTCTACTGCCGAAATCCCAGAGCCCATTCCTGCCCCTCAGACCGGGAGCAACCCCGCAGGATTCACTGCCCACCCAAGCCACCCCCAAATTCTGCCAGGTCGCGCTCCCGAGCTCCCCACCCCGAACACGGCTCGAGGTTTGGATGCCCTGCTTGGCTCCTGTCTAACCGGGCATTGCCCCACTAGGAATTACAGATAGTGGGGAAAACACACAGGATTTCTTGCAAACGAGGCAGGCACACAAAGAGCGGAACAAAATCTTTCCCCAGCAGCGATAAGAAAGCCCCAAAGGAGCGGGGTTTAGATCCTATCCCTCCCCGAGTCCTCCAGCTCTCCAAAAGCCGTTCGGACTGGAGTTTTCCTGCGGAGTTAGAGGTGCTTACTAAAGCAGGGGATGAGATTAATTCCTCCCTGGGTATTTGGGCTCTGCTGGACCCGGGGTAGCAGCACGAACCTCGGTGCATTCCCAGGGATTATTCGTGTGCTCATCACTAACGGGGGAAGCCTTTGAACAAGGAGGTAGAAAAGCAGAAACTCCTGGATTAACACCTCATTAACTGCCCTTCCCTCTTGTTTGTCTGGCACAATTTGATTTTTGGCCAGGTGCGAAGGTGCTTCAAAATAAAACGCCTTTTAGAAATGCGATGCAAAGCCACCCAGAAGCGATCTGGAGCATCACAGTCACAAAATGCCTGATTTAAAAGCCTTGTTTCTCTCATGAACGGCATCGATTGCCTTGAACGAAGCGATTTTTGAGGAGAAAAAGATACCCTGATGAAAGGCGGGTGTCTGCTGGCAAAGCTGTGCCTGTGCCAAGGGCTGCCTCATTAAAATCAGACCTTTTCCAAAGGAAAACAGCAAAGATCCACTAAGTGCGATGTGATACCTCGCTCTCCTGGACAAATGCAAGCGAAGAACTTTATTCCTTAACCCCACAGCTCCCGGCTGAGCTACGAGATTTTTGTGACAATATCCTGATCGAAAGCCTCCAAAAAATGGCAAATCCTCCTCGCCCGTCCTCGCTGCGCAGCCAGGGCTGCACTGGAGGTTCCACACCCTCGGTGACTCGAGCAGAGTTTTTAAGGCATCTCCTGCCGCAGAAGTTTAAAAGCACACGAGCCACTGCTGATCCCGAGATAAATGGTGGAAAAGGGATTAGAGATACTTAGCGGAGGAGAGGGAAGACTCAGGAAGGGCTGATTATTTTAAAGATATGACTATTTAAAGATAATGATTGCATAAATTTAATTAATGCATTTTCATGCCGCAAATGGCCGTTTTGTAATTAATGTATCTGGCCTCGCTAAGCATGGGAGATCACATCTCCCACCCCCTCCCCTCCCGCGTCCCCCCTCCGCCTCCCGTTTAATGAAAGACAGAAAGCAGATGACAGAAACAATTTGTCAGCCAGTGCGGGTGTCAGATGCCTAATTGGTTGCGCTGAGTTAGTGGGAAGTGAAGGGGGAGAGGGTCGAGGCTGGGGGGGGCTCTTCCCTCTTTATCCCAAGCTCCAGGGTGGGTGTCTGCGCCAGCGGGGGGGGC
>VZRZ01008153.1:50905-88055 GCA_013398175.1 Climacteris rufus | reverse complement strand
AAAAATGTTATTTTGTGCCTCCTGAGCCTTTGCCGGCTGGGCTCGGCGTCTGTATCAGCTGGAGGAGCTTATGAGCTTCGTCTCCTCGGATTTAGACTGAAATTTTGATTTTCTGCTGCGCTCAGATAATGTGGAAATCCTGTTCCCCGATATTTACTGTTTATCAGCGCAGCACAGCGCGGTTCTGGGGGGAAGGGAACCTCCCCCTGCGCGTGTCCCCCCTCGCTCCCCTCCACCCCCCACCCCCAATGCTAATGGAGTTTCACTCCGGAGCAAACCCGCAACAAAAGCCTAATTACGGTGAGCCAGGGGAAGAGGAACTCCCTGGCTGAGAGGTTCTGCACGGCTGGGATGAGCTGGGCCTGGAACTCTGGGCCTGGCAGTGCCCAAGGCCAGCTTGGAGCCACCTGGGCTACAGGAAGCTGTCCCTGCCCATGGAAAGTGTCCCTGCCCATGGAAGGGCTCGGGATGAAGTGGAGCTTCAAGGTGCCTTCCAACCCCAACCATTCCATGAGTCTCCAATCCCTGTCCCCAGCAGCTGAGTGTGGCTCTGCTCCCTTGTCCTGCCAGCCACCTCCTCCTCTCCAGGCCCTTCCCAAGCTGGGTTTGTCACCTCAGGTCCCCTCCAGCTCTACAAAGGCGAGGATGGAGCAGTGATCCATCCCTGCATTCCCACAGATCCTCACCTGGATCAAGAGGCCCTGTTTCATGTCCAAGCCGTGTTTCCCTCAGCACCACGGTCTACGAGGCCACCTCCCTGTCCCTTCCCCAGAGGGATCCGTGACCCCCTGGCAGCCCAGCTCCAAGCACACTCCCATTCCAAGGCTCGTATCCCACTCCCCGCAGTGCCACAGCCCCTTCCCAGGCCCTGTACCCTCCAGGGAGGGTCGCTGCTGCTGAGCCCTTGCACACTCACTCCTGCCAGGACCCCGGAGGCCACCTGCGGGAGGGGGGGACACTTCCCTGCGTGACACGGGTGGGGCAAGGCAAATGAAACAATCCCAAACAAAATTCCGGGGCTCAGCCGCGGGGGAGCAGCTCCAAGGACCACTTAAGCGGCCAGCGGAGCCTAAAGCCGCGCTGTTAATGAGGCTGCCTGCCCTCCCTGGAAGGATTGCTTATTGTCACATCATGTGCAGGGCTCTGGTGTCCCCCAGCCCCTCGCGGGCAAGGCTGGCATCTCCCTGTGCTTGGAATAACGTCCCGGCTTTCCCTGGAGCTGCGTCAGCCCCGGCAGCACCGCTGCAACGCTGCACGGGGAAGGAGGGCAGGGAAAATGGGAGAAAGAGGGGCTTTATAGGGGGGGGAAAAAAAAAAGGAAAGGGAGACAGGAACTGTGATAAAGCTCAGCTCTGTGCTCGGCTGTTCCCTGTGCAGCTCTGCCGGCTCCTCTGGTTTAAAGTGACTCCGCTTCTTATGGAAACGGAGAGGCGGTATTAGAAAAAAAAAAAAAAAAACCAAGACACAGAGAGCTTCCTTATCTCATGGAGACAGTTGTCAGGAATCACTTTGACTGAGTCGTTTTGTCTCCATGCTTTTTTTCGCTGTCAAGCAGGCCTCAGGACATGGATCAAAGGAGAGGCGCCGAGCGCTCACTGAAACTTCTGATCCCTTCTCGGAAGAGACGCGCGAGTGGCAGACAGCTCCTCTCCACATCAAATGGGGGAGAGAGGAGAGGGAGCAGGAAGGGAAGGGAGAGGGAGAAGAAAAGCTGGGAGAGGCACAGAGAGAGCGGAGCTGCAAGGGGCTCTCGCTGCCGTTCCAGATCTCAGGGGAAGGACGGGCGGCAGCTTCCCCTCTTCCGCCTTCCCCACCAGGAGCATCCCCTGCCACGTCCCTCCCAAAGGGCAGCTGGAGGGAGGTGTGGGATGGCAGCAGGGCGGGGATGGCCTCCAGAGGAACAGGTGAGCTCCCCAGGGCTGCCCCGAGCCAGGCTTGGCCCCACAGCTCGGTGGGTGCAGCCCCAGCTTTGCAACGCGCCGGAGCCATGGTGGCAGCTCCGAGCCCGAGGGACATCCCTGTGCCAGCTCTGTGCTGGCCTGGTGGGTGCATTCCTACCTCAAACACATCAGTTTGGCCTCTTTCCCTCCAATCCCCCCAACCACTCCTTGTGATTTCCCAAAACAACCCCTCCACGTCTGTATTCCCTCTTTCCCTCCCATCCCACCACCACCCCTGTGATTTCCCTGTATCTCTGGGGTAGGCTCCCCACCCTTTCTCCTCCGTGGCTCACGATTGCCTTTCAGGTACTTATTCCCTGAAATAAGATCGCCCTCATCTCCCAACTGGATAGGCTTAAGGGCTGACTGGAGCTGACTGCGGCGAGCTAAGACCCTCTGCACCTTTGATCACTGCTCTGCTCCCTCGCAGGCCCTGCTGGGATTTGTGATCTCCAGCCCCCGCTGTAAATTGATCCCGTGCATGGCTGTCTGAGGAGGCAGGAGCAGCGTTTGGCAGCAGGAGGCCCTCCAGGACCCAAACCTCTCCCCTCACATCCAACACCAGGCGAGGTGGGAACCCCGGCGGGGCACGGACCCCACAGCCCGAGAGCCCCCCGTTCCTTCTCCGTGCACATTCCACAGCTCCTCTCCTTGCACTTCCCTGGACACACAGAGGGTCCTGCTCAGCCCCGTGACCCCAAATTGTCCCTGCACACATTGCACAGCCACACCCTGCTCCCCACCCCACACCCGGGGCATAGGGAGGGGCAGCAAGACGGATGCTCTGGAAGAGGATGCGACCCCCAAACTCTCTTCCAGCTCACACCAGGGCCCAGCACAACCTCCTTTTGGGATACATCTCATCCCATAAACTTCTCCTAAGGCCTCAGGACCACACAGCTCTCCTAAGCAGCTCCCCAGGATGCTTCAGCAGTGGATACAGCCCCCAAATTGTCCCTGTCCTCTCAGCCCCAAACATCCTGCTGCAATCCTCCATGGCTGATCCCAGCAGCTGGCTGGCTTTGGGATGGGAGGGAATGCAGGTTTCCCTGATCCTTGGCACACATGGATGGTGGAGCAAACAGAAGACCAACCACACGGAATCAGGGCCCTTTCCAGGTGCACCCAGCAGCTGCGGGAGCGCGGCGGTCACCGAGTGTCCCCGGCACGTGAGGGCCGCGCAGTCCCGTGCGCGCCTTCCCGAGCCGGGACAGGCTGGACGCTGTCAGCCCACGGACACCTGCACTGCAGCAGCCCAGCTCCTCCCCAGCACGGCCTCCCGGGAATGATGCACTTCCCACAGCCCCTCCGTGTGGGAACCGGCGCGGGGCAGCTCGGGGTCACCCCCCGATCCGAGGCAAACCACGTCGCTGTGCATTTTTGCTGTCCTGGATGGCTTTCCCCAGGCCGGGCACAGCTGGAGCACAGCTGGATGTAACAGGCACACCCGAGGCACGGGCACAGCTGGAATGTGCACCCCGGGAATGCGCACACCGGGAATGTGCGCCCCGGACCCCGCTGCCCTTGCGCGTGCCCCTGCCTCCGAATCCTAATTATTCCTTTTATTGCATTCCTGGCTTTTAAGCTTCCCCTCTATCTCGCTTCCCTCATTCCAGGGCTGCCTTTCCCCTTGGTTCCTGCGGCGGCTCAGCCCCGGCTCCCGGTCCCTGGGCTCCTGCAGCTCCCGGAGCCTCTGGAAGCGTCGCCTCCGCGTGCCAGAGGTCGCTGGGAATGCCCGGCACCAGGCGCTGGATGCTGCATTAATTGCTAATCTCTCATTTTCTCTATCTGCCCGGCCTGCCTTGTCTCGAGTTCCCTCATTAATCACCAAGCCGGCGGTTCAATTCTCCCCGTCCGCCTCTCCCGGCCAAGTCCCTCTTCCCCTCCCTGGAGTGACCGAGGCGGGACCCAGAGGAGCGGTGCTAAAGCCCCGCCGCTCCTGTCCGGATTTCTGCAGGAATTCCAGCCCCGTTCCACCCCCCCTGCTTCGGCTTTGCTCCCACCACAGCAGTGGGAAGCGGGGTCTGGGTGGGAAGGGAGATTGAAAGATTTTTGGGGATAGATTTCCGTGTCTTAGCCCTGGGTGCCTTAAATACCTTAAATAGTCCGGGGGCTTATCAGACGCTTTCACACCTCCCTGCATTTCTCCTTCCTGCTGCCGTGGGTCCTGCCATTCTCCTCAGGATTTTTTCCTGTATTTCTTCCCTTATTTTCTCCTCATTCCTCCCTTTGTCCCCAATTTGTCTCCCGCTGCTGCTTGGGTTTCAAAGGTGCAGTGCCACAGGGGCTGATCCTGGACCCAACACCAAAGCTCCAATGGGGTTCAAGGCTCAGGAATCAACTGTTTGCTCCAAAATCCTTCAGAATTTCTGACATTTTCCAGTCTCAGTAATACAGGGAACAACAATGTCTGGAGTGGAAATCACACAGGGATAAGCATGGTCAGTGCATTAGAATTTGGGTTAAGGTAATAAGCTCCTGCCTGATTTGTTTCCAATCAGTTTTCAGTGGGATCAGAGCATCCCAGTCAATGGAGGAAACCCACAGAACCTCCGGGCAGAAAGTGAAGTGGCCCCTCAGATACGAATTCCCCCCTTCCCACCCGCTCCGAGAGCCATCAGGAACCAGGCAAATAAATACAGATCTGCTTTCACACGAGAAAAATGTTCCCTTCTCCCCTTCTCCCGGTGCCAGCAGCAGAGGCGTCTGACTGACAAGAGCAGATGGGCTCTCTTTGGTTAAATATTTTTTTTAAAAAGCAAGAAACTTTAGTGGAAAACCGAGCAGCTTTCCTGGGCTGTGCAGGTTAAAAGTTTAGGGAGATGAAGCTGCATTTGACACCGAGCGAGGGAAAAACGCCAACGCGGAGCCAGAGAACCTGGAGCTCCCCTGCCCCTTTTCCATCCCCCTGGCAAAGAAAGGACGTGGATTTACCAAAAATCCTGTGCTCAATCCACCACAAGGTCGTGGGGAGGCTGAGGAGGGAAAGGAGCGGGGTGTGAGGCGTGGCTGGGACCCAGAGAGGGGACAGCGGCCGCTCTGCCAAGGGGGGATCCTGGTCCTCTGGAGAAATGGGAATGCAGGGGGTGTGCAGGGATGGGCAGGGATGGGCAGGGATGTGCAGGGATGTGCAGGGGTGTGCAGGGATGGGCAGGGATGTGCAGGGATGTGCAGGGATGGGCAGGGATGTGCAGGGGATGGGCAGGCGTGTTCAGGGATGTGCAGGGATGTGCAGGGATGGGCAGGGATGGGCAGGGATGGGCAGGGATGGGCAGGGATGGGCAGGGATGGGCAGGGATGGGCAGGGATGGGCAGGGATGGGCAGGGATGGGCAGGGATGGGCAGGGATGGGCAGGGATGGGCAGGGATGGGCAGGGATGGGCAGGGATGGGCAGGGATGGGCAGGGATGGGCAGGGATGGGCAGGGATGGGCAGGGATGGGCAGGGATGGGCAGGGATGGGCAGGGATGGGCAGGGATGGGCAGGGATGGGCAGGGATGGGCAGGGATGGGCAGGGATGGGCAGGGATGGGCAGGGATGGGCAGGGATGGGCAGGGATGGGCAGGGATGGGCAGGGATGGGCAGGGATGGGCAGGGATGGGCAGGGATGGGCAGGGATGGGCAGGGATGGGCAGGGATGGGCAGGGATGGGCAGGGATGGGCAGGGATGGGCAGGGATGGGCAGGGATGGGCAGGGATGGGCAGGGATGGGCAGGGATGGGCAGGGATGGGCAGGGATGGGCAGGGATGGGCAGGGATGGGCAGGGATGGGCAGGGATGGGCAGGGATGGGCAGGGATGGGCAGGGATGGGCAGGGATGGGCAGGGATGGGCAGGGATGGGCAGGGATGGGCAGGGATGGGCAGGGATGGGCAGGGATGGGCAGGGATGGGCAGGGATGGGCAGGGATGGGCAGGGATGGGCAGGGATGGGCAGGGATGGGCAGGGATGGGCAGGGATGGGCAGGGATGGGCAGGGATGGGCAGGGATGGGCAGGGATGGGCAGGGATGGGCAGGGATGGGCAGGGATGGGCAGGGATGGGCAGGGATGGGCAGGGATGGGCAGGGATGGGCAGGGATGGGCAGGGATGGGCAGGGATGGGCAGGGATGGGCAGGGATGGGCAGGGATGGGCAGGGATGGGCAGGGATGGGCAGGGATGGGCAGGGATGGGCAGGGATGGGCAGGGATGGGCAGGGATGGGCAGGGATGGGCAGGGATGGGCAGGGATGGGCAGGGATGGGCAGGGATGGGCAGGGATGGGCAGGGATGGGCAGGGATGGGCAGGGATGGGCAGGGATGGGCAGGGATGGGCAGGGATGGGCAGGGATGGGCAGGGATGGGCAGGGATGGGCAGGGATGGGCAGGGATGGGCAGGGATGGGCAGGGATGGGCAGGGATGGGCAGGGATGGGCAGGGATGGGCAGGGATGGGCAGGGATGGGCAGGGATGGGCAGGGATGGGCAGGGATGGGCAGGGATGGGCAGGGATGGGCAGGGATGGGCAGGGATGGGCAGGGATGGGCAGGGATGGGCAGGGATGGGCAGGGATGGGCAGGGATGGGCAGGGATGGGCAGGGGGATGGCTGAGGGATGTGCAGGGATGTGCAGGAGGCAGCGTGGGGGAGCAGAGAAGGGAGCACATGGGAAAAAGCTGAAGGGAAAAGGAGAAAGGGGAAGGAGCAATGGAAGAGGGAGGTTGGAGGAACCCCCTTGTGTGGTGTGGCACCCAGGAGCGCCGGAGGTGAGGGGATGAGAGAGGAACATGTTCCTACACCCAGATAAGCCGGGAAATGAATCCTTATCCGTCCAAAACCAACCCTGGAAAATTCGAGTGAGAGAAGGGTCTCCTTTCAGGGAAACGGGGAATCCTTAATGCTTCCTCCCTCAGCAACTGTAATGCCAGGATGTTCCCAATCTGCTTTGAGGGATGGAAAGATTAAGAATAATAAAAAAATTGCAATAAAATATGTGTGAACGAGGGGGTAATTGTGGACAAATGCAGCATTCAAATTCATTTTTCAGCTCTTTTACACACCATTTCAATCTTATTTTCTGCTTGTTAATGAGATCTTGTTGGTTGGGGTGGGCACGGCTGCCCAGTATCGCTTGGGTAATTGCACATAATTTTCTCTCTACCAGTGATTTGCATCAGATTTTTTTTTCTAATTCTTTGCTATTTAAACCCCCTCCTCCCTTTCCCCCTCCCCCCCAAATCTCATCCTCTCCTCCCCTTCTTTCTTCCCCTCCCCTTTCTCCTGGCCCAGCAAGACTCATTTTGAATGCTTATTATAGGCACAGTGTCTCTGACAAAAAAAACGGGAAAAGAAAAGGCACCAGACAGGAGGGATCCGTGGCACTGAGGGAAGGATCTCTGCAGAGCCAGAGCCAGAAGGGATCTGTGGCACTGAGGGAAGCAGCACTGCCTCTCCAAATCCAGGAGGGATCCCTGGATCTGAGGGAAGCAGCGCTGCCTCTCCAAATCCAGGAGGGATCCCTGGATCTGAGGGAAGCAGCGCTGCCTCTCCAAATCCAGGAGGGATCCCCGGATCTGAGGGAAGCAGCGCTGCCTCTCCGGAGCAGGCAGGGAGTGCCCGCTCCCCTCTCTCCAGCAAACATCCTCTCCTTCCCCACTGCCGGGTTTTATCCCCCAAAACAGGCTCCTCTCATCCTTCTGCCACCATCAGGAGCTCCTGACAGGGATTCAGATGATCCCTAATGCCAGCACGGCGAGGCTGAGGGAAACCTTGGATGCTGGGAGAGGATGGAGCCATGGGATGATGTCAGGGAAAACAAACCCAGCCCTGGTTGTGCAGGGTAAGGAGCTCACTGAGTTTAGAGCATTAAACCTGACCTGTGCCTCCAGTGTCCCTCCAGGAACACTCCCAAAACCTGGTCTCAAAGCAGGGACTGGGAATCTGGCTCCAGCCTCCAGACACTGGGAATGAATTTGCTCATGGAGCAGAAAAAAGCCCCTGAAAGCCCTGAGAAAATTAAAGCAACAACTCTGAGGAGGTGAACAAGTTTCTCTTGGCTCTTTGCATTTCTGGAATTTCTTAATCTCTGGTGATCCCATGGGGTTGTTAAGAGATTCAAAGGTCTCAGGAATAACAAGTTGTGGAAGTACACGAAAATCCTGACTCTTACACACATTTAAATCTGTTCCCCAGCTCCACAGGGGCCACCTGCACCAAAGTGAGGATCTTTTGGCTTTGGATAACCCCAAAGTGCTACAGGGAACCGTCAGACAAATTTAAGGCACGGGTCTGGGTCTAAAAGGGCAGCAGAAATTTTAGGAGGTGAAGCAGTGGAACAAACCCTCCTAAAAACCATGAAGACATTTTAAAAGGCTGAAGGATGTAGCAGAAAAGGCCAGAGATGAAAAGCAGCAGAAAATACAGAAAAACCTTACTTTGCTGTTTGGGAAGTACCCAGGGGATCTCCCGTCATCAGCCAATGTGGCCCCACTTTTGTCCTGTTTTGTTCAGTTTAATTCCCTCCCTTAGGGAGGGAATTTCCTCCCCCTCAGCCCCCAGTGCAGCACACACAGCTCTTCAAGGGCTGTCAGATCTTGGTCAGGCATAACTGGGCTTAAAACTGAGTTTAAGGCCAGGCTGAACAGGGTTTGGAGCAACCTGGGATACTGGAAGGGGTCCCTGCCCATGGATGAGATGAATTTTAAGGTCCCTCCCAAGCCAAACCACTGTGTGGGATGATTCTAAGATTTATCAGGATTTGATTTGTCCCAAGCCTTTTCCCAGCTCAGTGAGGGACAATTCCAGGCCAAGTCTGGCCTAGGTTCAGTTTGCTGCTGCTGCCAGTGTGAGGCAAGGCCTGGCTGAGGGTGTCTGGTCCTGGCCTTGTTCTCCTTGAGCTTGGTGGGGATTCCCAAATAAATGGGAAATGATTCCTCTGCGGGATGGAAGGAGTTGGGAATACTGACAGCGTGTTTGTGGGATCCCACCCAGGCACAGCCTCTGTTTCCAGCCCCCTCCTGGCAGGAAGGATGAGCCAGAAGCTCCAGGAATCCCTCTCTGTGTGCCTGGGGAGTTGCTCACTCCTTGTGGTCAGCGTTCCTTGGGGGCTCTGTGCAGAGGCTCCCGTGGCAGCCCGGAGGCAGCTCTGGGTCAGCCCAGCTGCACTGGGACAGCTGAGCCCCCCCAGCATCTCTGGGGACTGGGGGGGCCCTTCCCACTGCACATTCCGGGCTCCTGCGGGATAAGGTGGGAGCGCGTCCCGGCAGCCGGCTCAGCTGGGCACCCAAAATGCCCCTCTTGGACAGGCTGTCCCAGCAGGGAGTCTTCCCAAACCCCTGCTCCAGGCACCCTGGGGGCTCTCCCAAAGGTCCTGGAAGGAGCAGGAGCTGAGCCACCACTCTGGGTCCGGAGTCACCACGTGGGACCGTCCTCCTGTCCTGTCCCAGCTCGGGGGAGCCCGTTCCTTCCCAGGGCCTGGGGTTCGGAATGAGGACGGTGCTGAGAACGCCCTGGGTGGGTTTTGCTCAGTCCTGTTTACCTCATTCTAAGTCAAGGACTTTCTTTCCCTCCTCATCTCCTGCCCTGCCTGAGGAGGTTTCCAAAGGGAATTGGGAGGGAGCAGAGCTGGGCCAGGTGATCCAAACTGGCCAAAGGGCCATTCCACCCCATGGAACGGCATTCCCAGGGCATCAGATGGGGGAATTACTGGGAAGTGCCACTCTGGGTTCAGGAGCAGGAGTCTGGCACTGGTCAACAACTGCACTGTGCATCATTTGCTTTTCCCATTATTATTATTATTATTAACCATTATTACCGTCTTTTACTTTAATTTCTTTTCAATTATTAAACTGCTTTTACCTCAACCTACCAGTTTTACTTTGGTTCTCCTTCCCATTCCAGGCTAGAAAGGGGGTTGAGCAAGGAGCTGTGTGGTGCCCCATTTCCAGCTGGGCCTAACCCACGCCAGCTCTGCCCAGCCAAGTCGGTGTTTTCGTGTGAAGTGTCACAAAAACCATCGCTGTGGGATGAAGTCATGGAAGGCTGAAATTCCCAGCTGACCTCTGGGATTGGGGCGGAACAGCCTCAGCCCCGGGAACTGCCTGGGAAAAGCTGGGAGGCTCCAGCAGCTGAGCTGGGCAGCCTCCAGGATCCTCGTGGCTGGAAAACAAGGAACAAACGTGGCCATTCCCAAGTGAAGGTTGGGCAGAACTTTCGGCAGGATCTGCTCCAAGGGGGAGCAAGGACGTGGGGCTGTGAGGGGCATGAACCTTCACTGACCACACGAAATCCCCTTTTTCTGTTTGGGAATGGGAATGCCACGCTTCTCCCTCAGAATTCCAGCTGCCAGCACAGTCTGTGGATTCTGGCCAGGACACCCAATCCAGGGGTAACTGGATAGGGAGCAAAAGCTGGGAGCTCCTGGCCCCCTCTCCTTGTCTAAACTGCCAAGAAATCTCCCTCCTGCTGCTGCTGCCCTGGGGGAAACCAGAGCCTGGCAGAGAAATCACCATCGGCCTCAGCTCCTGCACTCCCTGTTCCCCTCTGGCTGCTCCTTCCCCCTGCAGGGAGCAACCCCGGGCAGCTGGAGAGGGTGGAGGTGTGAGGGCTTTCACCTGGAATGCCATGGAAGAGCTGAATCGTGCTCAGCATAATTAATGAAATACACAGAGCATCCCATAAAAAAACCTCCCAAAACTTCCAGCCACAAAAAGGAGACACTTCCAGGGGCTCTCACTCATCCCGTTCAGAGCATTTCTTGTCTCCTTCCACTAGGAACAGCAGAGGGCTTAGAAAGGCAGGGATTGTTGAGCAGTAACTCCAAAGCAGTCAGGAAATAACCTGGGTTAGGCTCTCCACGCACAAAAGGAAGAGAAGAATTTCTAAGCTGCTCTGTTGGCCCTCACGCGATTAAAAGCATTGGGAAAATGGGAATCTCCCCTTCCCGGGGGTGCAAAGCTCTCTTTTCTCCAGGACTGCCAGACAATGGAGCCTCTCTTTCCCACACAAAGGGTTTATGGGCTCTATCTGTCCCCAGACCAAGCCCGGGGCAGGGCAATTTGGGAGAGGGATAAGCAGAGGAAAAGCTGTGGTCTGGTCCTTTCATTCCGTGAGGCTGGAAAGGAGATGATGAAGGCACAGAGATGGAAATTGCGGGATGGACTTGTCTGTGCCTGGTGCTCGTGCGGCTCCTCCCATGGATCTCATCCCTGACCTATTCCATGGGGCTGAATTGCACTTGGGATCAGCTGAATTCATCCCGGGCCCTGGCCCAGCTGACCTGTGCCTGCCTCTGGATCCCAGGCGGGATCCGCCTCTCCCAAGCCTGGTGCTATCAGAAGTCCTTTGTCAGAGGGACACGTGCCTGTTCCCCCCAAATTTCCCTGCTTGAAGCAAGATTCAGCCTTGTGCCAATCACACTTTTACATTTTCCCACTCAAAGCCAAAAGTGGGGGTTTGTACCACTGCAGAGAAGCTGCAAAATTCCCATTTCTACTTGGTGTTTGTTTGGTGTTTGTTTTCACACTTCGAGAGATCCCAAACTATTGGGCCCTAAAATCCACACCCCCTCTGATGTCCCTGTTATTGGCCTCCTCTCCAGACAGTTGGAGCCTTTTCATTTCAGACCCACTTCATTTCTTGTAGTTTCAAATTATTTTGCATTTCCTGCTCTAAATAAACTTGTCCCTCTGAAACAACTGGTGGACTTCATGTGTCCCCATATTCCATGAGTGACTGAGAGGGGAAATAAAGGGATTTGGTGTCCCTCCAGGATGAGGACAAGTCCTTGCTGCTTATTTTCAGTGCCTTGTTCCACCTACAGAGAAAGGTGACCTTGGAAGTGCCTTTCCTCCTCCACAGCTCACCACACCTTGTTCAGAGCACCAGCAGCAGCGTTTGCATGGCAATGAGTTTCCCAAAATTAAATCCCATCTCTCTATCCCTGAGGTTTGTGGGAGCTCAGATCCGTGGCCCTTCCATGGTCCAGCCAGGCTTGGACAAGCTTCAGGTTGTGCCTAAAGCAGTCCCTCACAAATCTGGGATCACTTCTGGAGTACCTGAACCACCAGGGGAGCTGGCACTGGGATAAATCCCCAGGCTGAGGGCCCAGCCCTGCCCTGCAATGTTTCCGGAGGGCTGGGCAGGCCCTGGCGCTCCATGATCCCATGGTCCTAACCTGGATGTGGGAATTCTCAGGACACAAATGCTCAGGACAGGGCTGCTGCTGATTAACAAATGAACTAATTGCTTTCACTGGGCTGCCTGCAGGAACTGTTGACGACAACACCAACACCAACACCAACACCAGCAGCAGCTGAGCTTCCCGGCAGCAGCGCAGCGCGGTGCCCTGGGGCTGCCCGCGAGGGCCGGAGGGACACGTACCTGCGGGGAGAGGCCGTTGCTGACGGGGTTCATGTGGTTGGCGGGAGCGGCGGCGTTCATGAAGCTCTCGGAGTAGCTGGAGAAGCTGTGCCGGGCTCCGTAGGCCGAGCCGGAGTCGGCGGCGGCGGCCAGGCCCCCCTGGTGCATGGTGGAGGGCGGCAGGGGCTGGGGCCGGTGCACGGTGCTGCTCCCGTCTGCAGGGACACGGGGCACAGGGAACGGGCTGGGGGCCGCGCCCGGCACTGGGAGCGGGGCAGCGACGGCCTGGCCTGCCTGGGACCCCCCGCCCTGCACCCCCGAGGGGACAGCGCAAAGCCTGCAGAGCTGGGGCGACAGCTCCGAATTTTCACTTCTTTTCCCCCCCCAAAGAGAAGCCATAAATTCCTTTGGAAAGGCCAAAGCCAACCGGAATTAACAAAACTCCCCCCACTGAACCCCACAACGGAGCTTCATCCAGAACCAGGCATCGCCTCCAATGCTCAGTTATAGTTTTTTGAACACTCCTTGTTCAAAGCTGAGCAGAACTCGAGCTACAGGACACAGGGACACAGCAGAAAGGGTGTGGGACAGAGGAGCATACTGAGGAGTTTTCTTTGACTAAAGGAAAACCAGGAGAGACTCACGAGTGCCCCATCCATGAGCAGGATGTCCTGAATCAAAAAGGGGCAATGATGGAATAAAGGAATGGTTTGGGTTGGGAGGGACCTTCAAGCCCACCCCATTCGCAGAGGGACACGCTCCACTGCCCTGCCCAACCCAAAGGACGAGCCAGAGAAGGGAAGCAGCAGAGCCGAGCGGTGCTCACCTTGGGAGATGGTGGTGGTGGGGTAGGTGGAGTCGGGCAGCTGGTAGGGGGGCAGTGCCGGCATTCCCGTGGGGGGGAAGCCCCCGGGCAGCAGGTGGTTGAAGGCCGCCAGCTGGTTCGCCCCCGCCTGCTTGCGCCACCGCGCCCGCCGATTGCTGAACCCCACCTGGGGGAGAGAGAGAGGCCCGGTGATACCTGAGCTCTGCCCCCCCTGCCCATGGAAACAGCCTCTGCCCAAACCAGGCTCAGGTCGCTGCCACACTCAGATTTGGGAGTGTTCACCTCCACTCCTTAATTTCCTTTTGGTTGCTGAACCACACCTAGGGGACAGAGAGAGAGGCCACAGTGACACCTGAGCTGTGTCCCACCCCACCTGGGCTGCTCCTGGAAACACACTCTGGCCAAAACCAGGCTGAAGTCGCTGCCAGACACAGATTTTGGAGCATTCACCTCCATTCCTTAATTTCCTTTCTGGGGCTGAACAGCAGGAGAAGAGAGGAGAGGAGAGGAGAGGAGAGGAGAGGAGACCCCACGTGTGACACCTGAGTTCTGTCCCACCCCACATGGAAAAACATCCCCCAGAACTGCACAAAACCGGTTTCAAATCACTGCCAGACATGGACTTGGGGGATTCACCTCCAGTCCTTAATTTCCTTTTGGCTGCCGAACCACACCTGGAGAATAGAGCAAAGATCCCACAAGCAACACTTGAGCTCTGTCCCACCCCACCTGATGGAAACACACCCTGGCTGAACCCAAACCCCGGCTCAAGTCTCTGCCAGACACAGACTCTTGTGTGTGGTGGTGAATTGTCACCACCCTTCCTCAGTTTTCTTCTCCCAAATGATGCCACAACCCCGTCCCCATCTCCTGGGGGAGCACCCTGGATTCAAAGTGGGTCAAGCTGCTGCCAAAGTTGCTGCTCTCAGCTGCAGGGGGGGTGGAGAGCAATAATCGAGCCTCTGTATTCCGGGGGAGTCCATTCCAAAGAGATGCTCTGCTACCACCTGGCCATCCTGCCTCGTTATCTGACAACGCTGGGAATTATGCTGAAGGATTAAGTGCCATAATAGCAGCACGGCTGCTCTGTTAGGAGGGATAAATAGCCAGATTAGCATCGTGCTTTCAGTGTTAGACAAGCTAAAGAGATAGAACCACACCAGAGGGAATACAGGGGGTTTGCAGCTCCTCTGACTGCAGCAAATCACTGTTGTCTCTATGCTGAGCCATGCCCTGCTTGCAGTGAGCCCCAGAATTGTTGTGCAGCCTCTGTGCATTAAAATAAACCCAGCCCTAATGCCTGTGCAGTGAAACAGACCCAGCCCTAATGCCTGTGCAGAGCTGGGCTCGGGTGTCCTGCAGCGCTGCTTCACCTGCAGGACCCCAGGGGAGACTTCCTAAACACATTGGGCTGCCCTGGTGTGTTCTATCGTGGGCACTCTCCCTTCTGCAGAGGAGAAAGGCCTTCCCAAGCTGTTTCTTGGGCTGGGTTTGCTTCGTTTCATCAGAGAAGGCTCCCAGGCCTGGTTCTGTTTGGGGTTCACAAGGATAAGCTTTCAGGCCAGATGAGAACGCAGCTGCTGGACTTTGGGAGGCCCAAAGGGCTGCAAAACATGATTAAATTTCACAGCAATGAGAAAAATGGAGCAAAAATCAAGAGTGGAGGGAGGGGGGCGGGAACCCCTCCATCAGGTTTCCAAGCTGCTCAGCCTCAGATCAGGAGCTGAGGTTACAAATGCTCTGCCCTCACCCTGGGAACCAACCTTGAACTCCCTTCTCCAAATCCTTCAGCACCAACCCCAAATTCCCTTCTCCAAATCCTTCAGAACCAGCCCCAAATTTCCTTCTCCAAATCCTTCAGAACCAACCCCAAATTTCCTTCTCCAAATCCTTCAGAACCAGCCCCAAATTTCCTTCTCCAAATCCTTCAGAACCAACCCCAAATTTCCTTCTCCAAATCCTTCAGAACCAACCTCAAATTCCTTTCTCCAAATCCTTCAGAACCAACCTCAAATTCCTTTCTCCAAATCCTTCAGAATCAACCCCAAATTCCCTTCCCAAATGCTGCAGAACCAACCCTAAACACCCTGTCCCAAACCCTGCAGAACCTTCCTCCCCTGAGCCTCAAACAGGATCCAAATCTCAAAGCGGGCACCTTTCTATCCAGTTCCCTGTAAATGGTCCCTCATTCCTGTGCATTTTCCCACTGGAAAAGGCAAATTCTGGTCCTGCAGTGCTGGTTCCCAGGGCACTGCAAAACCAAGGGTCCCCTGGGCTGCCCACAGGGTTTCCCATGGGGTTCCCGGATCGTTGCTCCGTGCTCCTCATTTCCTGGGGTGCTGTGGGAGCAGTTTGATCAAGGCCAGCTCCTGGTGATGGCTGAGCGAGGCCCAGGCCCGGGCAGCCCCTGATTTCACGCTGTTATTTACACCCAGATACAATGGAAACAAGAAACCCCCAGTTCCCTCTGAGGACTGGGTGCCAGTGGAGGCCCTGCGAGGTTCGCAGGCTCTGTCAGGTCCTTGGCACCAAAGCCCTCCTGTCACAGAGCTGCCCCCGCTGCTGTGCCCTGGCTGAGGCACCCAGGCCTGAGCACCCTGCAGAGCAGTGACAGAAATGGGTCAGCTCACATCCGCTGTGCCCGCGGCCACCAGGGCCGGGCAGGGCAGCATCCCCGGGGCCATTCCTGGCACCCAAATCAGCAAATCTGGGACAGAGCTACGAGGGGGGAGATGAATGAACCTCGAGGCCTGTGGTACTTTACAACTCTTTCATGCAGCCCAATCCGTGGCAGGGTTTCTGGGAGCAGGGAGCAGCACAAAGGAATAAAGAAATAACCTTTTGTTTGCCCTGGTCAGGCAAAGAGGATCCCCTGTCCTTTTTTCATCCCGCATGAGTGCATAACTGCAGTTTGAAATGAGGGATATGGGCCTGGTCTCCTCCTGCCGTGTGATTCACTTCCACACATGGAGTGTTTCTGGATCATAAGGAGAGAAATCAACCTTCTCCTTGCAGAGCAAAAGGCTGGGGCTGGGGCTGGAAGAGCTTCCACTCCGAGGAAATAAAGATCTCAAGGCAGACAACAGCACATAAAAGTCAAACACCTGAAGCAAAAACATCCAGAGATCAAGAGGGAAAGAGAAACTGAACTTCAAGAGTGCAAAAACAACTCCAGTGATTTCTGATTTCCCCAAGGGTTGGAAAGTTCTTTTCTGTCCAAGAAAGAGCCAGGTGCTTCAGATCCACTTGGGATGCGGTGGTAGGAGAGAGATGACTGAGATGTTCTAGGACAGGTTTCTCCACCACCATTCCCATGAGGATGCCCTGGGGTCTGTCTGACTTGGGTAATGTGTGACCAAAGCACAACTTGGGAAAGATTTATGTTGTTTTATGCCCCATGTGTGGTTATTTTTTTCTCTTTCACACGTTTAAATCAGTTGTTCCGAATTAAAATCCACCTGTGTGTGTGCAGCACCTCCCATCTCGCTTCCCCACATCCAGAGTAATTCCTTGATTTTATAAGGATACTCTGGATCCTTATAAACCAGCTAGAGTCAAGAAAAGTCCCGTGGATGAGCCATTCTGGTCTCCAGTGCTTGAGAAGGAAGGGATGATAAATTCCAAGCGAGCTCACTGTCACCAAAGACATTCAGCTCCTAATCGTGCTCCTCCTGTGGCTTCAGGAAAACTGTTGCTCTTTGGGATTGAAGTCAAAATCTGAGTCCTCACCCAACCCATGCACCAGGTTAAACCAGGATAACCCCTCCATTTTCTTACATTTTGGGTCATTTCCACACTCAGCCACTTGAGATGGAGGCACTTTCACTCCAGAAGGTGCCAGACCCAGTGAAAGATCTCCAGGTTTGTTGGAGCAGCATAGCAAAACAAATAATAAATGATAAAACGAGAAAATCCACCTGCACCCAATGAGATTCAAAACTCCAGATTTAAACCAGTGCCTCCCAGCAGAGCCTGGCTGGAGGATCCAGCCCCAAATGCAGCGAAACCTCGCACAAAGCCATTGATGGGATTTATCTGCCCGTGCAGAGGCACGGACGTTTCATGGCCCAAACAGGTCGATTCTGTCCCTCATTTCTAACCCAGGGAAGAAAAAGCAGAGACTTTCCAGCTAATGACGTTTGCAATTCCTCCCCTTCCCCCGCCTCAAAGGTGGCTCAGGCCTTTTATGCTCATAAATCATTTTATTGGGAGTTAAAATACAGAGGCTGGAGCATCTCGCTGTAATGCGAGGTGCACTTCAAAGGGAACCTGCTCTCAGTTCCCAACTGTTAAGGGTTTATCAGCCCCCGAAGATTCCCCCTGCCAGGGGATCCTGTTACACCATGGCGAGCCTGGGCTGGAGGCTGCGGCTGCTCAACCATGCCGGGGGGGAGGAAGAGGAGGAAGAGGAGGAAGAGGAAGAAGAAGTTTTGAAGCTGCCAGAGAGATTTTTTAGTGGCTGCTGGGGCTGTGTTCTATGATCAGAGTTTTGGGCCAGCCCTTGGGAAAGGGGCTGTGGGAAAAACTCAACAGCAAGGAAATCAGCACCTGTTTGTTCTTAAAAAGAGTTTTTGGTGGTGCTTTGTCTGTGCAGAGCAGGGCCCCTGAGCTGTGTCCACGGGCAGCTTTCCAAATGAATGGAAGCAGAACATGGACTGAAAACAACACTTTGTACCTGCTAAGGGCATTTGGGGTTTTCCCCCTGTGGACCAAATGCCAAATCATGTCTTAAGTAGAGGTGTGTTATAAAAACTGCCTGGCATTGCCGAGGGGAAGCAGAGACAGGACTGCCTGCATGGAAAACAGCTGGAAAGGAGATACCCAAGGAGGTTCTTCATGTTCTGCTCACACCCAGGGCCTGGGTAAGATGAGTCCCTCACTGTGCCACAGGCACCTTGCTCAGTCCTGCTCCTGGATATCCTGGATATCCCTCAGTCCTCCCACAGAGGGGAGAGGGAGGAACATGAGGCTGAGAACCCTTCCCAGCCCATCCCTGCGGAAGCAGCTGTCAGCCAGGATGGGGCTGGAGCGAATTATCCCAGATATGGGTCAGCTCCCACAATTTGTCAGACAAGGAGAGGAAAGGAAGGTCAGAAAGAGCCTCCTGTGTGAGGAAAATAAAAAAGCCTGTTGTGCTCCTGCTCAGCCTAATCAGGACTCGATGTGGGAGAAAGATGGATGGGATGGGATGGGATGGGATGGGATGGGATGGGATGGGATGGGATGGGATGGGGTGGGATGGACGAGCTCATAAATGGAAAGAGGGCTGGGAAAGCCACGCTGTGCCTCAGCTCCCTGGCAGGATGGGGGGATGCAGCACTGGCTTGGGCTGCAGGAACCAGGTGGGAAAGGCTCTTATGGCTCAGCACACCCAGAACACCCCACAAAGTCTCAGCCCTTCCCAGGCTGGATAAAGGGGACTCTGCCAGACCAGGCTTCTCCAGTTCTTGAACCAGAGCAGGGCATTGTGCACCCTACTCAAAACTGCTGCACATCAGAGGATGCAGAAGGGTTTTAGAGAGGAGCTGGAGCTGGGGAGACATCAGGGATATTTCCTGCTCCATCCAAATCCTTCCTTCTGGTGGGAAGGGTGGGGATGTGCTGGTGGGATCCTGTAAATCCACACAACAGTTCAGTGATGTTTCCTCTGCTGGGTGTGACAAACAGACATCACTGAGGCCACTGAGAGAATTCCTTACAGAACAAATAAAAACAGCCCAGGAGAACACACAGATATTGGACCCATGGATTTTTTCCTGCTGTCCCTGCTCTGGTTCAGTGCTGAGCCTCTACCTCTGGTGGGTGATGTGGAAGAGATAAATACTAAATATTAAACAAGGTTAGTGGAGCAGAACAAATGACTCCTCACAAAGGAGAATATCCAATGAATTCAGCCTAAATTTCTCCTGGCATCTCCCAGTTCCTGGAGGTGGCATTTATTTATAGCAATCTGAATTTCAATAAACAGGTGAGTGGAGTTTTTTTCCCAAATCACTTTTTTTTTTTTTAAACAAGCCCATGTTGGCAGTGAAATGTTTCACTGGGACACTGATCCCTTCACTTCTGCAATTTTCTTTCAGACACTTCCTCAACCCAAGGCCACCCCTGTCTGTGAAACCTCATCTCAGTGGGAACATTTTGCAGCCAGTAATGGATTTCATCCTCCAGGCAGGGAGGCAGAGAAATGGGATGGAGGTGTCCACTTCCACAGCAGACATCCCAAGGCCAGGTTGGAACTCCCAGCTCCAAGCCCAACCCTGCCCATTGATGAAGCTGTACCACTTAGAACAGAAGTTAACAATATTTACAAATAAAATAATATTCCTATGGAATAAGACAGCTTTTGAGCACTGTTTGCAAATGTTGTGTTTTCCATTTCTAAGTTTCACAAATTATGTTCTCCAGTGATGATTTCAGTTGTCAGAGCTAAAACAAAATATAAAATTTAAACCAGACCCTGTGTTTTGCTGCCCTATTTATTTCTTTCTGAAGCTGGCTCTGAGCAGGGGTGGGACTGGAGGAAGGTGTGAGACATCAGGAAGGTTCAGAGCTGTCAGAAAGCAGCTGCAATATTTCAGACACTGCTTTTTCTCCTGGCACACTTGCAGCCACACCTCAGTGGTGTGAAGAGCTGCACTGAGACATTTCGGGTCAGGCTTTGGTGTTCCTGGCTCAGGGAGGTGCAGGAGATGCTGGGGACAGGTTCCTGCTGCAGTCCAGCTCAGCCAGGCTGGGCTTTAGCAGCACCTCAGCTCCTGCTACCGACATCTCCTCTGCCCAAGAAAAGCTTTCAGAAAAACCTTCAGTGGCTCAGAGATTAAAACACCCTGGCAAAGCCTCCTCCTGATTATTATAAATACTTCCCAGTGGTGACCACATAAATTATATTTACTCGGTGTCCCAGTGAGGACTGGGGAGGTCGAAGCCTCAGACACTGGACCCTTTCCTGGGCTTTCCTGGGTTGGAAACAGAGGTCTGGCTCTGGGAGCACAAGCACAGATGTTGGTCAATGCCCTGGCTGGACTGGAAACGTCAGGGTGAAAGTTCTGCTCCTAAACCCTGCGGGAGGCCTGCTCGGTGTTGGCACCGTGGGACACACGGCACAGGGCACATGGCCCTGCTGCCACAGCTCAGGGCAGCGCCCTGCTTGCACCTGGGGCAGCCCAGGGACTCCCAGGGACACCCAGGGACACCCAGGGACACCCAGGGACACTCAGGGACACGCAGGGACACCCAGGGACACCCAGGGACACCCAGGGACACTCAGGGACACGCAGGGATACCCAGGGACACCCAGGGACACCCAGGGACACGCAGGGACACCCAGTGACTCCCAGGGACACTCAGGGACACCCAGGGACACTCAGGGACACGCAGGGATACCCAGGGACTCCCAGGGACACTCAGGGACTCCCAGTGACACCCAGGGACACCCAGTGATGCCCAGTGACCCCCAGGGACACCCAGTGACACCCAGTGACACCCAGTGATGCCCAGTGACCCCCAGGGACACCCAGTGACACCCAGTGACACCCAGTGATGCCCAGTGACACCACCAGGGCCAGGGCTCCCTCACGGCTCTGGCCTTTGTGGGGAACTGCATCCATCCCCAGACTGCTCAGGGCACCAGGGGCTGGCAGCTCTCCCTGGCTCCAGGAAAAGCCAACCAGGACAAACAACCAGTGCAGCCAGCTCCAAGTCTTGCATCCCAGCACAAAAATCCACGATTTTATCTCAAAAACAGGATCTACTGATCTGAATGGATCCTTCCACCCGCAGAATCAAGGAGGCCAATCAGGTCCCCAGGAGCACTTTCTGCCGTGGATTTCTCCCTTTGGGTCAGAGATTCCCGGCCCCACACGTACAAAACAAGCTGACCCTAAAGCCCAGTGCCACCCCTGGAACGGGCAGGGACACCTCCCACTGCCCCAGGGGGCTCCAGCCTGGCCTTGGGCACTGCCAGGGACGGGGCAGCCACAGCTTCCCTGGGCACCCTGTGCCAGGGCCTCCCCACCATCCCAGGGAAGGATTCCTCCCCAAATCCAACCTGACCCTGCCCTCCTTCAGCTCAGGCCATTCCCCTGTCCTGGCACTCCAGGCCCTTGGGAAGTCCCTCCCCAGCTCTCTTTAAGCCCGGTTCACATTCTGTTGCTCACAATTTTAAGAGCTCATCCCTGGCTTGCCCTAAGGCTAAAGTTCAGGTGGAAAAAGACTTTCTGCTGGAGCCTGGATACCTGGTAAAGGGGTTTAGGCTTTGGATACCTGGTAAAGGAGTTTACGCTCTGACACCTGCTAATTTACTTTGCAGTTTTTTCTGTTTATCTGCTATGGGATCAGTAGGGGCTTTGTGGGCTTATCTGGAGTATTTTCACTGGGGGGAATGTGCAGTGGCCACTCTTTCCTGTAACCCCCCTGTATTTCTGGTTCTGACTGGGGCTGGAGGGACGTGAGAGAACCGCAGCAACACCTCAAGGACAGATTCACCGAGCAAACAGAAAATCATAAAGCTGCAGCCAAACTCTCTCTGCTCAGAACCCCTCCAGCAGCGAGACCTCCATGGGACAGGAGCATCACCCTCATCCTCATCCTCCTCACCGTGCCCATTCCTCCAGGCTGGGACCTTGGGGAGCCTCTCCCACCTCTCCCTGGAGCTGGAATCTCCTGGCCCCGGGTCTGGCCGTGCCAGGGGTGGCTGCTGGGGCAGAACCTGCCCTGCTCACAAGGGATGGGAACATTCCCAGCTGCCCTCTGAGGGAGGGGGAATTGCCTCAGGAAGGTTTGGACACAGCCCCAAGATTTTTAGAAGCCAAAGCCCAGGAAAACAGCACCAAGCAGCAGCTTTGCACGAGCCCAGGTCCTGCTCAGCAGTGGGGTCACTGCTCAGTGTCACCCCTGCCCCTCCAAACAGCAGCTGGAGGAGCGGGACACAGCCCCGGCCCCAGAGACAGCGGGGACAAGGATTAATGGCACCAAAAATGCCACTCAGGTCTTTTTTCGATAAGAGCAGCTCTACCTTCATAGCCAAATCCTTGTTTTCTTTCATGAAAAACCTGGGAAAACTAAATAGTTTCAAATGTTGGGGTTTGCTTCTCTCCCATGTAGAGAAGTGACACAGTGACACTTCTCACCCTTGGTTAGAACTTTGCTTTTTCGTTCATTTGCAGTTAATTAATGGGCAGCTGTGGTTACAGGCAAGAGGTTTTGCCATCCCACTGCCACAGTTCCATTTAAAGAGAGGCGATTACAGGGATGTTCTTGCAAATTAAGAGAGATTTTTAAGGTCCCCACCAGCAAACAACAGAGAGATCTGAGGCATTCCTGAGAAATCCATGCATTTTCTGGAAGCTGCATTGCAGAGTGCTGCTGGTAAATGTGGGCTGCACATTGAAAACGGAATTTCTGTGTGAAAAATCTCGAGCAAAATTGACTAGAATTCCTTTTCTGGTGCTTCATTTGGCTGAGCTGCTGCAGCCCCATCCAGAACACAGCTGTTTGTTCACCACAGTCTGAAAATATCTCAGAAAATGCACATTATGTGAGCAGCCTCAGAATGCTCCCAGATTTCAGGGGCAGAATTGCTCCGAGCCTTTTTATGAAATGGCAGAGCCATTTTCTGCCAGGCACGGCCCACCAGGGGCTCATCACAAAAGTGATCAATAAAGCACTGGCTTGCCACTCCTGCCGCCGCTTTAATTCTGGTATTGAAATCAGAGAATTTCCTGGGGATTCATATCAAAGCATCAGCACCACAATGCACCCTGCCCTGGTTATCCCTGGCGGGGACCAGCCCGTGCCCAGCCCCGGGAGCGGGACCACAAACCCCGAGCCGGCTGCCACCACCCAGACCAGCCCCAGGGATGCTGAGGGGCACAAGCCACCCTCCGTTCTTTTGGGAGCAGTTTGGGTGGATTTCTGGGAAAGATTTTGGGTATAACACCTGGGAGTCTCCCACACTTGAGTCATCCCAGCACCAGGAGAAAGGGAGAACCTTTCTGCACCAGGGAATATTTGGGGAGAACATTTTCAGTGAAGAAGTTTCCAAGTGACTTTCCAATTTGGACTGTTTTGTTTTATTTTATATTTCCTTCTACTGATAAAATAACAGAAATAACCACTAAGGTTTGTTGGTAATTTGCCCTAAAAATGCAACAGGTTTAGCCAACAAATCCACAAAGGGGATTGTCCGGGGGGATTCGTTCCAGCTCCCAGCCCCGTGGCCGAGGTACCTGGTGGCTTTTATGACATCAGCATTGCTTGGAGAAGTCATTTCTACACCTACAGAAGAATCTCCTGGCAAAAGGATTTTCCTGCTGAAAACCACTCCACAAACAAGGCTGAATTGTTTATGGAAAACAAGTTGTTCTGGGAAAAAATTCCCCCCCACAGGAATGCGAGCGAGAGAAGCTTCAAAGTGGTCACAGAATCCCATTTAAGGGTTTTTTTCCCACATCAAAACTTTGACACCATCAGTGAGATAATTACAAAAACGGGTGTAAAAACCCAGAAAACATCCAAGATCAAAATCAAAGCTCCCACTAAATTAACGGAGTGAATTCCTGCTAATTCCCAAATCCATGCCTGGCATCCCACAGCTTGTTTTCTGGGAGGGTGGCAAGGGCAGCTCACAGAAGGGTGAGAATTCCTCCAGTGTGGACCCGTGAGCCAGAACATTGCCCTGCACTGAAACAAATCCCTGGGAATTTCCACTTGCTGCCCACGGCAATCCCGATTCCCCCGGAAATCCACAGCAGTCCCATCCCTGGCCATGCTCGCTTTGGGATTAACCTTTTAACAGCTCATCCCTTTGGAAGCCCGAGCTGGAATGCTGCATCCCAACCACCCAAACACTGCAGTGACCCGGCCAAAACCCTGCTCAGCCCCTGGGATCTTCCGAGAAACCGGAGCTGGGAATGGCCCCCCTTCCCCCCAACCCCGTCTGCCTGTGCAGCTCGTGGGTTTTATGAGCTGTCAACGTGTCAAACTTCCAGTTATCCAGACAGCTGCATGCCCAGCCAGGCTCCAGCCCTGCCAGGAGAGTCTGACAGAGCCAGCAGCCTCCCACAGGGAGGAGATGATGGAATGGGAGCCCCCAGGGAGGAGGGGGAATGGGCAGCACTCGATGGAGTTCACCTTCCTCATGGAGGAGCCAAGAGAGGAGAGAGAAGTAAACAGAGATGGACAAACACACCTGGATTTGTTCAGGGAGTATCAAACTGCCATTTCAGGATGCAGGAATAGCAATAGCAATAGCAATAGCAATAGGATGCAGGAATAGGAATAGGAATAGGAATAGGAATAGGAATAGGAACAGGAACAGGAACAGGAACAGGAATAGGAACAGGAACAGGAACAGGAACAGGAATAGGAATAGGAATAGGAATAGGAATAGGAATAGGAATAGGAAAAGGATGCAGGAAGAAAGCAGCCCCCAAGCTGAGATCCAGGGATTGTCCTCACACCCAAGTGGCCCCGGGATTCAAGGAATGAGGGGAACAAGGACCAGACATGGGGCAGCTGCTCTCCAGTCTCGGTTTTGGGTCACAAAATACTCCTCAGCTCTGCCTCCCATCTCACACCCAAAGCTCTGGGGACGAGGATGGGCAGGTGTTGGTGTGGCCCTTCATGAAATCATGGAATGAATCACGGGATGGGTTGGGTTGGAGGGGGCTTAAAGCTCATCCTATTCCACCCCTGCCAAGGGCAGGGACACCTTCCACTGTCCCAGGCTGCTCCAAGCCCCGTCCAACCTGACCTTGGATACGGCCAGGGATGGGGCAGCCACAGCTTCTCTGGGCACCCTGTGCCAGGGCCTCTCCACCCTCCCAGGGAAGGACTTTTTTCCCAGTATCCCATCTAAACCCTCTTTAAAACCATTCCCCCTTGTTCTGTCACTCCATGCCTTCATAAACAGACCCAGAACCCCTGGTCTGAGCTGGCCCTGCTGCTTTACGGCCATTTTTAATCCAAAACTCATCTCCTGGCCTTAAAAACTCTGCTGAGACGGGAGTGAGACATCAGGGTGGGAGAAGATTCCCTGCTGGATGTGTCTGTGTGGATTTGTGTGTGTGGGTATGTTTTTTTCCACCACAACTTGCCTGACTGATCTCTGCAGATCCTGAGGGGCAGCAAAAGATCTGCCCTGATACCCAGAAAATCTGACAAGGGGCGGCAGCTCACAAGTGGTGGGAAGAAGCTGCCTGTGCCAGGCTGCTGGAATGAGAAAGGCAGCAGGAATGTGCCTCGGAGAGCAGCTGCTGCAGGGCCCTGGCAGGGACCTCCACACAGAGTGCCTGGGAGCAGTGAGGGGCTGGGAGACCACAGCCTGAGACAAGGGAAAGGTTCTCTTCATTTCTTTCTTTCTTTATTTGGCTGTCCCTGCCTCTGCTTTCCCTCCTTTCTCCCAGCCTTGTCACAGCACCTTGGAAAATGTTTGTGCTCTCCCTGGCCCTTTGGGACTCTTCCCTTTGTCCCCAGCATCCCTCATGCAACCCTCACCCCATCAAAAGTTGTTTCCTAAACTCTGCTCTCCCTTGAAACTCCTTTTTCCCAGGTTTATTTACCACAGGAACATCCATTTTTTATTCCCCGCTTGACATTTTGTGTCCACCTACATGAGTCGGAGCAATTAGGCCAAAATATGCAAAACAAAACTGGGGGAATTCACACGTTCCAGCCCTGGGTGGCTTCGTTCCCTTAATTAGCCACTTTCCCAGGCTCCAGCTCTCTGTGATCCTACATGGCCACCAGATCACCCCGGTACTGTTGAGCACCCTGGGCCAAGATCAAAGCCAGGATCAGTCTCAGTTTTGCTGGATTTCCTTTTCCAGCCTCCATGGCTGAATATGGAGGGATGCTGGATTCAGGACAATCCAGAATTTCTCAGGAGAAAGCTGGAGGGAGGTGAGAGGGCACCTGCCACTGTGCTGGGAATGCTGGACACCCCTTTGGGAAAAGTCCTAAACAAAATGTGGGGGAAGCCCACAGGCAGCCGGGAGGAAACCCCAAACGTCTTTGGCAGTTCTGGCTCCTGTGTGAGCACATCCCTGTCCCCAGAGCCCAGGCAGAGCCAGCCTGGCTTCCTTAGGAGCAGCTCGTCCATGGAGCTCTTCCCTGGAGGAGCCCGAGAACTCCTTCCCCGCTCTCCGTGCACAGCCCCCGAGTTGCCCCTGAAAGCCGAGCCGGGTGCTGGGAGCACGGACTGCTGGGGTCTCCATTTCCCTTCTTTAACCCTCCCAGTCCCCAATCCCTCCCCCTCCCCGGCCTTTCCCGAGGGATTCCATTATCCCCCGATCTGTTCACACTCCTGATCCCCGTGCGTGTTTGCACACACTGCTGACCCAGCCTTTATCTGGGACACATAAGGGGCTCTGTGTGCATCTCCCACAAGGGCCATTAATCGTGTAGATGTCAGAATTCCCGGCTCCAAGCCTTCCCTTCCCGCTCCTCCCCTCTCTTTCCCTCCCCCCACCCGTTTTGTGCTCTCCAGAGATCCAAAGGAAAAAAAAAAACCAACAAAACTTTTATGAAAATTCACACATGGAACTTATGCAAACTTTGCAAAATCTGATCTGCTCCCCTGGGCGAGGCTGGAGAACGTGGGATTTCTCCAGGCGGGAATGAACGCACACTGCTGGCTCCCGGGCTCACGGGGGGATTCTCTCCAAATGAAAATGCCTTGCCAAGGGCAAGCTTGGCTCCTGCTCCCAGCCTGGATGCAAACCCCACAGCTGCCACCTCGGGAGGGGCCAAACCCAAAGGGCCTCTCTGCAATCCCTGGGAATGGGATGAGTTGGCCTGACCCTCCAGAGGCAGCTCCGGCCCTGCCCTGGGCCCCTCCTGGGCTCCGTCCCCGGGGCCGGCCGGGCCTCACCTGCACTCGGGCCTCGGTCAGCTTGGTCCTCTGGGCCAGCTCCTCGCGGGTGTAGATGTCGGGGTAGTGGGTCCTCTCGAAGGCCTTCTCCAGCTCCTCCAGCTGCTCCGCCGTGAACGTCGTGCGGCTGCGGCGCTGCTTCCGCTTCAGCGGCAGGTCCGGCTCTGACTCCACGTCCGAGCCCTCGTCCAGGCGGTTCCCTGCGGACAGGACAAAGCGGGTGTCAGGGTGGGGAAAAGTGTTGGAAGGGCTCCACAGCCCGGCCAAGGCGTCTTGGTGTCCAGCAAAGTAAAGCTTGGAGTCATAAATTGTCCAGTTTGGGCTGGAAGGAGCTTAAAGCTCATCCCATTCCACCCCTGCCCTGGGCAGGGGCACTGTCCACCATCCCAGGGCGCTCCACTCTGGCCTTTAACACTGCCAGGGATGGGGCAGCCACAGCTTCTCCGGGAAATCTGTTCCAGTCGCTCACCCCCCTCACAGGGAAGGATTCCTTCCCAATATCTGAGAAATGGAGTCCCCCAAGTCCAGCTTTTTCCACAGTCGTGGTAATCCCAGAATGCCAGAATGGTTTGGGTTGGGAGGGACCTTCAATCTGATCCCATTCCACTCCTGCCATGGGCAGGGACACCTTCCACTATCCCAGGCTGTCCAGCCTGGTCTTTGGCATTTCCAGGGAGGGGGAATCCACAGTTTCACTGGGCAAACTGTTCCTCCCCACCCTCGAAGGGAAAAACTGCTTGTGGACAAAACACCCCCCGGTTTTATGCTATTTCTGTCATTTCCTACTATTATTTTTCCCACATTGCAAAGAAAACTGAGGGAAATCAAAACTTCTTGCAGGAAAAGGGAGGCTCAGAGTCCCCAGTTCAAATGGTCACAGAGGAAGAACTCCCAGTTGTTGGCTTATTTCAAGAAATTTCCAATTTTCACTTGAAATCACCATTCCAGAGTTGCACATTTTGCCCTGAAAAATTCAGAAGCTGAAATGGGCACACTGTCAGCAAATGATGTTTTGACTTTGTGCTGGCCAATTTCCTCCTCTCCTTAATCAAGTATAGGGGGTTTAAGATTCCAGGTTTTTTAAGTTAGGGGGGAAAAAAAGGAATTTTTACAGATGGGAAGATATTTTCCAGCTCTGCTTCACCTGGAGGTTGGGCTGCCCACAGGATACAACTCAACTCCTAAATTCCCAAATTTCGGCAGAGTTTTGCACAAGCTCCTACAGAATTCAGACGTCACCAAGTCCTGTCCCAAAATTTAATCAGTCACTTATTCCTCCACTTTGACTTGCCCTGGACCTTTTCCTCTGCCTTTCCCTTCTCCCTGCCCTGATCCCAGCACCAGGTGTTGCCTCCTGAGCCCCTTGTGAACCCAAACAAGCACAGCTGGAATAACTAAACCCAGTTTTCTCCATATTTTTGTCTGGAGAGACAGCAGGAGGCCCAGCATTGACATTCCCCAAGTCCTCGGTGGGTTGTGGAGGAGCTGTGCCTCCAATGTTTGGCTCCCATGGAACAAATCCCAGGTTCCAGAGAGGTGCTGTGGGCGGATTTTGGGTTCTCTGGGGTGCAGATGTTGATTCTGGAGGGTCTCAGCCAGGCCACGCTTCGTGTTTGCCTTTGGGCCAGAGGAAACGTGCCCCCAGCTCTTGGCAGCAGAGAAGGGACTATGGGACACGTTTGAGCTCCGGCCTCTGCCACCTTTCCCCTCTCTCCCAAGAAAACAGAGGATTCATTTGATTAATTCCACTGATTTCTCCTTGCCAAGCTTGGCTGTTGTTTTCCAGAGGAGCCACCCAGCCAGACTGAGAGCCAGAACCCAACTGTGCTCACAGAAAAGTCCTTTTTCTTCTGGGTGAACCTTTGCTAATTTAGGATTAAAGCAGGACTTACATAAGCTCAGTTTGACGATAAAGTTCCCTAAGTCCCTAACAGTGTTTTCCAGCCTTTTTTTTTTCTTTTTGTTCAGCTCCTATATTATCATCACCCAAAAATCTGCCTTTTTTCTTGTCAGAGCTGGGAACTGCAGCTGTGACTTCCCAACAGCTGCTGGGGAGCGGCGGAGTTGGAGGAGTGGGAGGCAAAGATCCCCCTGGAGCCACCTTGTTTGCACTGAGATCACCACAAAAAGCCTCTGCATTCCAACCAAAAATGCTTTTATGTCCTGGGCATTCTGGGGAGGCTGTGGTGTTGGACTTCGGAGAACGTGCTGGAGTCAGGGAAGCTCTGCTCCAGGGGAGTGGAGGGGTTGTTTTGGGGGATGAAAAAAGTCAGTTTAAGAGGTTTTCCCTCCTTCTGGCTCTGGCTTCCCAATAAACACATAATTGTCTTTATACACATTCATCTTTTAGATCAAAACATTTTTATTTCTTAATTTCTCACCCAAATCAGTGAGAAATTCCTGTCAACTTCAAGGGAACAACACCTGCCTCACGTTTTAAAGATTCTAAAGAAAATCCTAAAAAGTTCTGAACTTCAACAGCACACAGCCAAAATTTGTTGCTAAATGATTTTTAGGGGTGTGTCCACTTTCAGGGAAGGTCTGGGGTCTCCCAGGGAAGGAACATCTGTACTTGAGAAGAGCAACGCTCCACATCTGGGCCCCAGATGTTCTGGGGCAGGTAGGAGCACATCTGGGCCTTGGAGGAGCCTTTGCTGTGCAGAAGCACATCTGGAAACCTCTGGCCAGCAGCAGAGTTCCTGAAGATCATCACCGGAGTCACTCCATTATCAATTAACCCACCTGCTCCTGCCACCCCCCTGCTGGGAGCCAGCAGCCCCTAAAGCACAGGGAACCAACCTAGGACAGGATCTGTAACACCTCCCTCACTTCACTGTGGAAGGGAAAACACCCAAACTTCCTTCACCAACTCCTCGAGGATCCCTGGTTTGGCCACGAGGGATCGGCACAACCTGTCCCTGACCCCGGGGTTAAAAGGTACAGAGCCAAGCCCTGCAACACAAACTTCTGTATGCCAAGCCTCCCAACACCTCCTGCCGGGCGTTATCCCACTGTTCTCCCGTTCTCCCGGCGCGGCCGGGGCGGCCGAAGTCACCCACCTACGGTGACCCCGGGAGCGGCAGCGGGGCTGGGAACCGCGGCCGCAGCTCCTCGTGCCAAGGGCACGGCTCCAAGAGCCCGACTACAAAGGGGAAACCGAGGGAGCCGGAAAACTCCCAGGGAATGTCTGGGGCCAGCTGGTCCCACCCGGAGCAGCTGCTGCTGTCAGACAGGGAGTCGGGGAAGGGCAGGGAATGACTTCCAGCTGGGATGGACTGGCCGAGCCCCTTATCCGTTATCCTGCACATCCCATTGCCAGGGACACCCTCCCTCACCTGCCTGACACAACTCAACAGCTCCTTCCCGTTCCCGACCAGCTGGAATATCCTGGACCATCCATCGCCACCACCTGCCCAAAGTTTCCGTGCCATCAGTTTTCCAAAGCTGCAGGAGTGACTCCAGGAGACTCATCCCAAACTCAAACCCCCCATTTTTTGCCTCATATCCCTGTGTGAACCGTGGCTGCCAGCAGCCAGAGCAGGGGGATATCCCAGTTTCCAGGGATTTTTGCCATAGGAATGACCTGGTGGTGTTTTACACTTGCCCGGGACAGACACCCTGTACAGGGGAAGGTGCAGAAATTTCCATCAGCACCTTCCTGGGTGGCTTCCCACTCCCCAGTGGTGATGAAGGACGGGAAGCAGCGAGCTGTCCAGCAGGCAGCTGCCCTGGGATCTCATCCCAGGAAAGATTGACAGGAAAAGCAGAGCGGGGAGTGAACGGAGGGAAAAACCTCCCAGCAGGACAGGTCAGAGAACAGGAAAAACAAAACAGAAAAGGGAAAACTAGGACAGAAGTGTGAGTGTCACAGGACACACGCACTCATCCCACTGTATTTCATTTCTTTAGGAGCGATTCCATCTTTTTTTTTAGAGTAACTGCTCTGTAGCTCGGAATGAAAAACTCAAACTGCCCAAATCTCTTTGTCTGCAATAATTTCAGAAATAAAAAGGCAGAGGCTTCATCCTGGGAGTGACAGCAAGGATGCAGAGTGGAAACTAATAAGCTCTTCCTGAGGGAGATATTCCAATGTCCAGGCACCTTCTTGGAGCAGAATGACCCCAAGAAGGGACTTGATGAAGGTTTGTGTGGATCAGTGCCAAGTTCTGCATCTTCAGGATGAGCTGGGGGAGAGGGAATAAAGCCCAGAGGCTCCTCCTGCCCATGGAGAGGGATGTGGAGCAGTGCAGGGAAAGGGGACAAAGGGAACCCTGTGCTTGTCCTGGGGCCCATTCCAGCGTGAGGAAATGTGGGAATAACGGCCCAAAACTCCCATTCCTAAGTAAAGTTGTCGGTTCAGGTTGAGGGACAATTAACAAGAGCTCTCTGGAGGGATTTGGGAGGAGCAGAAGGAAACGGGAACAGGAGGAAAGGACCAAGAAAACCCCTCTGTAATTATGGCCTGGCTGTGTCCCCCTCTCCCCGTTCCCTTCTCCTCCATTTCCCTCCCACCCCCTCTGCCTTCCTTCTCTCCATCCACAGCTTCTGGGCTCCTCCTGGCCCTGGAGTTAAATTAATCAACAGGATTAGGTGGAATCGGCCCCGGCGAGGCCCTCCAGGCTGAGCCTGAGCCCTGTCTGCTCCAGGAGGAGCTGCAGCCTGGCCCTGGAGCCCCGGGAGCCGCCTGCAGGGACGGGCGGCAGGGCCAATACAGCAGGGATGGGTTCTGTCCCAGGGGAAGGGGAGCTGCTCGTCATTCCTCAGCTCATCTCCTCCCTTTCTCTCTCCCTTCCAGCAGCACCATCCTAAAAACGAAATGGGAGAGATGGGATCGGCGGAGGGAATGGGAGTGGGGATGGCTGGGCTGTACCTGCACCTCTTGTGCTGCAATTGGCTTCAGCAAACTCACCCCAAACACTGCTGGACCTCTGCTGGACTAGCTGCTGGACCACTGCTGGAACACTGCTGGACGGGGACGCTCCACAAAACCCGTCCAGAGCTGCCTGCCCGGGAAGTGAATGCAGCCGCGGGAAAAGTTGGGTTTAATGGGATGAGAGAAGGACGGAAACCTCACTTGGAAAGNCAATACAGCAGGGATGGGTTCTGTCCCAGGGGAAGGGGAGCTGCTCGTCATTCCTCAGCTCATCTCCTCCCTTTCTCTCTCCCTTCCAGCAGCACCATCCTAAAAACGAAATGGGAGAGATGGGATCGGCGGAGGGAATGGGAGTGGGGATGGCTGGGCTGTACCTGCACCTCTTGTGCTGCAATTGGCTTCAGCAAACTCACCCCAAACACTGCTGGACCCACGGGGACGCTCCACAAAACCCGTCCAGAGCTGCCTGCCCGGGAAGTGAACGCAGCCGCGGGAAAAGTTGGGTTTAATGGGATGAGAGAAGGAAGGAAACCTCACTTGGAAAGCACCAGTGAGCTCTGAGCACTGCCAGCTGCAGCCCCAGTCCCGGTCCCCTGCTCACACCTCTCCATCCAGCACAGCCAGAGCAGAGATCCCAGGGATGGAGCAGCTCTCCTGTGAGGAAAGGCCGAGGGAACTGGGATTGGTCAGCCTGGAGAAGAGAGGCTGTGGGGTGACCTCACTGTGGCCTTCCAGAGGCTGAAGGAGCTATGGAAACATGGAGAGGGACTTTGGACAAGGGATGGAGGGACAGGACAAGGGGGAATGGCTTCTCACTGCCAGAGGGCAGGGGTGGATGGGATATTGGGAAGGAATTGTTCCCTGGGAGGGTGGGGAGGCCCTGGCACAGGGTGCCCAGAGAAGCTGTGGCTGCCCCATCCCTGGCAGTGCCCAAGGCCAGGCTGGACAGGGCTTGGAGCAGCCTGGGATAGGGGGAGGTGTCCCTGCCCATGGCAGGGGGGGGGGGGGGATGAGCTTTGAGGTTCCTCCAACCCAACCCAACCAAAGATTACAGCTGAGATCCCTGCATGGACCTCGCCTGTGGAGCAGGAGGGGTGGGATTGCACCTCGTGCTTCCCACTGCCTCAAAAGGACGTGGGATGAACAGGGATCACCAACTCACAGCCCTTCATTCTCTCCTGTGCTGGACCTGCCACCACCAGCTCCAGAATCCAGAGCTGGAGCTCTCCCCGATGTCAGATCCTCCTTTCCCTTGGGAGAAGCAAACAAACCCCACCCAAAGGCAAACAAGAGCACGAGGAGTCTGAGAGGGCAGGATTGGTTTGCCATGGTTCTCGTTCCCAGCATAGAACCCAGAGCACCCTTGTCCCTCTCCCCTTGGAAACATTGGGATTCCTGAATTCCCAGGGAGGGAGAGGTGCAGAACAACCCCTGCTCGTCCCCACAGCCCAGCAGCAGCTGGCACTGAGAGGGGGAACAGGGCTTACACTTCACCCCTTGCTCCCCCTTCCCTTCTCCAGGCACATTCCCCGGCCCAAACCCCAACAATCCCCCAGCTCTCACAACAAAGGGTTGGGGTTTCCCTCCTCTCCCAACCTGAGCACTCCCACTCCCCTTCCCTCTCCGAGCCTGTGCAGCTGCAGCCCAGGTTAACGGAGTTTAGGGGCCGTGGTGTGGAGCAGAGGCAGAAAACCAATCCCATAATGCTTGATACGGGTTTTAATGAAGTAATTCTGCCTGAGCAGAGCGCCAGGGGGGTGGGGGGGTGCCCTGGAATACCAAACAGGGCGGGCAGCAGGGCCAGGAAAATGGAAAAGTCATTTACAGCTCAGCTGGGGGCAGCAGGGCTCTGCAAAGCCTCAGTGCAGGGCCCTCCCAGAGAAAGCTGGGGGGATGTTTCTGTATTTTTCTATATTGTCTATATTTTTTCTATATTTTTTCCTATATATTTCTGTATCTTTTCTATATTTTTCTATATTTTTGTCTTTATTCAGGCCCTGCCCGGCTGTGAACAAACCACAGTCTGAGGTCATGTCCAGCCTGGGCTTTCCAGCCTGGGAATGACCCCACAGTGCAGCTGGAACTTGGGCAGGGAGGCAGGGATGGGGTCTGTGTGTCTGGGAGGGATACAAGGGTCACAGGAAGGTGATTTTCAGGTGGAAAATTCCCTCCTCGTGGCAAGATCCCTACTGGAGGAGTGGGATCATCTGGGAGAAGCTGGAGGTTTAATGGATAAGGAGGAAAGGGGACCCAAGGGTGAGCAGCTCCCCACGTGTGGGTGACCAGTGACCACATGAGAACCACAGCACCTGCTCCAGCCTGGAGTGGTGGATCCAGGGATTTCCCGAGCCTGAATCCCAAAGCTTCACCCAGGGCAGCCCCACGTTGATGTGCTGGGCTCGGAGGGGCTGCACTGCTGAGCTTCGCCTGCTTCTGGCTCTCCCACTTCCCTGGGAATCACCCAAAGCTTCCTTTCCTCCCAACTCTGCCAGAATTCCCCTCCCAACTCAGGGATTGGGGATTTTAAGAAAACTCTTGCACAGGAATATCTGGGATTGGAAGTAAAGGTTCTTTAAGGTCCTTCCCACCCAATCCGTTCTTTCTCACCCAGCCCTTGGCCATGAAATACAAATGTGATTTTAGACAAAAGAATATAAATTTTTCTTTGCTTAGAGGGTCAATTTGGGATGCACGGGGGCCCAAAATTCCCCTCCATTTTCCACCACAAAATTCCCTACATTTGAACCAGTCCCTTATCCCTCTGAGCTCAGCCCCAGCCGGGTCCAGAGGCACAACCACGTGTGGAGCACTGCAGGATTTTGGGAAGGAAAAGCTAAAGAGATCCTGTTTTCTTTGGAACACCCATCCCCAAAAGCCTCCCGCCAACACCAGGCCTTGCTTCCAGTGAGGACACATCCAACAGCTCTCCCTGCATCCCCTCTCCATCAATTCCAGCCATTCCAGGTAACTCTGGGCTTGGAAAGCACCTTGGCCTTGAAGCTGGAACTAAACTCCAGGAGGGCTTTTCCAAACCCACAGAGAGGAAGGAATTGCATCCCTAACCAGCTGCTCTTTCCCAACGCCACACATGGAGCCCAAGCAACCTCTGGGAAGAGCCACAAACTTGTCCTTGTTTATCCGGGAGGGGGATCTTATCCCGGATCTGGTGCCAGAGGCTCCGAGTGAGAGCAGTGGGAGCCCCCGGGGCTCTGGCAGCGGGGTCTGTCCCCTGCAGTGTCCCCACACACGGCACAAACCCCCCACATTCTCTGCTCCTTCCCCTGCTGAACAAAACCAACCCGTGCAGAACGTTTGGAGCAGGACAGGGAGGGAGGGAGGGCAAACAGGGAGCTACGTCCAACTGCCTTTGTGAATTCCCAGCACTGCCTGAACATAAACAGATGGAATATCCATCAACTCCAGTCCTCTTTTCTTTTCTTTCAACTTTCTCCTCGTCCTCGCCTCCCTGCCCCCTCCACCCCTCTCCCTCTTTCTTCTGGCTTTTGTTTGGCCTTTTCAAGCAGCCCGAGGTAATGGGGCCTGCCCCGAGTCCCAGCACATCTGTGAAGTCCATAAAAGGCCCCTTTTTCACTTCAATATTCATGGCCTCGTGCCTGTGGCAGGCGCAGGATCCAGCCCTGCCCGGGAGGGACCGCGGGGGCTTCCTGGCTCCTCTGCTCCCCTGAAAGGGAGGCACCAGCAGTGCCCCCAGCCTGGGAGGAAGGGAGACCAGCTGGATCCAGGGGCAGAAAGGCAGCGAGGAGAAAAGCTCTGCTGGCTTTCTCTGAAGTTTTCCCCTTCCTTTTGCTTTCTTCCCCTTCCAGCTTCATCCCTCCTGGTCCCTTAAAACAATTTCTCATGTGGAGGTGGCTGGAGCAGCACAAACACACCCCACGGAGTCGGGGAGGGCTGGGCACAGGAGCCAGGAGGCTGCTGGCCTCAAGGATGGGAGATCTGCTCCTTGACAAGCAGCTGGACTTGCAGGTCAGAGCAGCAGCAAAGCCCAGCCCAGGTCCCCAGGCGTGAGGGACCGGCATGGATGCAGGGCCTGGGCTTGGAAAAACAGGGAGTGATGGATCAAAGGGTAAAATTCCCCGGCCATGTTTATCCTGGCAGGCTGTGTGTGTCTGTGGGGGTCTGGCAGAGCCACCTTTGCCCGGGGCAGCGCCGTGGCACAGCCCCAGCTGCTCCTCTGCACGGTCCCCCTGAGTCTTGGACTTTGATCCACTCAGTCCGTGCTGTGCCTGGGCTGGGCTGCAGCTCCAGTCGGGCCAGGGAGATGCAGGGACACCCTGGTGGTGCCCAGCTTGCTGGAATCCCGCCCTGTGCTCCAGCCCCTCCTCTCTTCCCCGTTTTCCTGGAGCATCACAGCCTCTGGAGCCAGGGGGAACCTCCAGGAGCTCCTTACCCCACTTTGCCTCCTCATTCTGGGCACAAAACAACATCCAACCACTCCCCACAAGCTGCAACCACCCCCAAGGGTGCCTGGGGGTACCAACTGCTATAAAAAACCCGTGGCTGCTCAAACCCTTTGGGAAAAGAACCCTTGGATGCACAGGAAACGCTGGGAACAGCCCCCAGGTCAATGACCGACATCTCCGGGCAGTTTCACCCCCAGACCTCATCTCTCCTCTGGAGAAACGTGGCTGTGCTTCTATCCCAGCCCCAGCCCCACAGCCCTGGCCTCTACCAGTGGTTTTTAGTTCAGAATCTTCCCAGAAGTGGCTGAGCAGCAGCACCACAGCCACACCTCACGTCTGGGGATGCCCCAGAAGTTTGTCTCCACTTCTGGGCGGATTGCCTGGGTGTGCCCTGGTCGTGCCATCCCCTGCACACAGCGGCTCCACCTCACCCCACAGACGCAGGTCCCAGAGGTTCCTGCAGGGGACAAGCCCTGGTGTGCCCCGGCTGTGTCCCAGCCCTGGGGTGTGAGCTGCTGCCACCCCTCCTGCTCCAGGCCCGGCCCGGCTGTGCCAGCACCTCCCAGCCTTGCCTGATGCTCGCTGTTCTCACCCCACGGCCCCACCACTGCTCCTCCAGCCCCATTTGCAACTCCCTCTTTTGTTTTCATCCCAAACCTCCGCACAGCTCTGCCAACCGCCCTTAACCTTGTCCTGCAGCTCCTCTGCTGCTCCAGCCCTGGCTGGATACACCCGATTAAAGCCCTTTCAGTATGACACTCTTTCAGGAAAGAGAAACAGATTTAACCTCGTAAACCTTTCCCGCTCCCGAAGCCCCGGTGGGTGAGAATGAGGCACCGGGGAGCTCAGCCCCGAGTGAGGAGCGCGCTGCTCCTGCTGCTCGCCA
>VZRZ01008149.1:48787-118910 GCA_013398175.1 Climacteris rufus | reverse complement strand
GGCCGCGCCAGCCCGCTGCGGCGGGGCTACGTGCGGGTGCAGTGGTACCCGGAGGGCATCAAGCAGCACGTCAAGGAGACCAAGGTAACCGGGGCGGGGGGCGGCCTGCGCGGCCCCGGGTCCCTCCCCGGGGGGCTGGCGCCGGTTGCAAGGCCGGGCCGCCGCCTTGGAGGCCTCCCGGGGCAGCAGGGCCTGCGGGGCTGCGGGGTCGGGTGCTCTGGAGGCTCCCGAGGAGGAGGTCGCTGCCCCTTGCCCCCCGTGCCGCCCGTTCCTGCCCGCCCGTGCGGCGAGCGGCCGGAGCGGGGAAGGGGGACGGTGCCCTCCCGAGGGTGAAATCCCCTTCTCTCCCTTCATCGCGCTGCCTCTGGCAGCCCAGCGTGGATGCTGCTGCTGCTGCCTTGCGCTGGTGGCAGAGCACGGTGCTCTGCTGAGGCACGGGGGTTTGATGGCAGAAGGAGAAGTGTGCCTGTGAAGGTGATTTGAGCGAACTTCCAGACACCTCTTACTTGCCGGAGTTACAGGCCGATGTCTCAGCCTTCATAGCACAGTGTCGTCATCGCCTGTTCTAGGGGAGTCAGCAGCCGAGCAGGGAAACCTCCCCTGGATAAAGATTTCAGCAGGAAACAACCCCGGTTTGGCTCTGCCCTTGTTTACGTGAGCCTTTACCCCTTACTAATGAGGCACGCGTAAATCTGTGGCCTCGTAATTACACCTGACGAGCCACAAGGTGTAGGTCTGCGCTGGAATATTCCCACTTCCCAAAGTTGCTGTGGCGAGGGGTTTTAGCCCAGGCTGACTGACAGTTCAGAGACAAAAGCGGGCGAGGGGGGCACTGTAATGGAGCACAAAGGGGCTGCCAGGGATGGGCGTTGCACCGAGCAGAACGGGCGCCTGCACTGTCCCTGCAGGCTCCCCCTGCTCCTCTGGGCTGGCACTGGGAAGCAGGAGGCTGCTGGAGAACCCTGCGCTTTGCTGTTTCAGAAACGGCCCCACACGCCGCAGGAGAGAGGGGAGACTGAGAGGAAGAAAGGTGTGTTGCAGTCCTAGAGGCATCGCTAGGATTGCCAGTGCTACAGAATGAGCTAAATTTAGGTGGTAGTGTCATTAGACACGTGACTGGTTGGAGATAAGGAAAATGAAAACAGGTATTCAGAAAAGATACTGCCATGTGATGTATTTCTACCTTAAAAAAAAAAACCCTCTTTTCTCTAAAAAACCCTATGATTCAATCACTGCAGCCATCCAGTAAAATCTTTGTGTGTTGTTGCAGCAAAAATTTGTCCCAAGTTGAGTTTGATTTTCAGCATCTAAACAAAGCCACCTCCCTTTGGGTGAGTAAACATAGTTTTAGTTGTTGCTGTTGGGTTCCCAAATCCAGAAGTGTTATCTGGCTTCAGTTCCTTGGTAACTGTACCCATTGCAGCGTTAGAAAAGGCTGGACTGGGGAGGATCAGAAATCAAAGACAGTTATGTAAATAAACATTCTGTCTTTGCTTTTCTTTGCTTTTAGTGGTGCTGTTTTGGTGTAGGTGCCTTTCCCGCTCGGGTAATGGACCCTGGGGAGAAGCTTCCTGAGTGCTTGAGAAATTTAGGTGTACTTCTATTGATTTTTTTCCTTTGAAAAGCTGCCCACTAACTAAAATTGAGAAGCACTGTGTACAGCCTGCACTGCAGCTCGGGGTTGCTAAAAACAAACCTGACGCCACGGGAAGCATGCGGTGGCACTGATCATGGTTTTGTGGTTATAATTGGGATTTTTAGCTGTCTGGTGACCCAGCCTCTTTTGGGTTACACTCATGTGTGAGAACCAGCCAGGTAAGCCTGATGTGCTGGTCATTGTCCTGGCTGGGAGGGGCACAAACCATAGGCATTACAAGATTTTTCTGGGTCTGAACTTTGTTGGCTTTTTGGTGCTGTTGCCTGTGGATGCATCTTTTGGCTGTGATTGACTCTCTGCCATTTTTGGCTGTGAGATTCTTTTTTGATGTCCTTAAAACATTAACCTGTCCTGGGCACAGCTAAACCATGGACTCCAGAGGGTGTTTGATGCTCCCTTTTATTTCTTTTTATTTCCGTGAACTCTGAAATGGACAGAGAGTATAGGTGCTCTTGGGGCCAGGGCTTTTGTGTACCTATTTTGGGTATTAAATCATTTTTCCATGTAGAAGGCTGGGTTCTGTCTGCCTCCTGTTTGTCAGGTGCTTCAGGATCAGGGAATCCTGGTGCATTGGAGAGAGAAGTGTTGTAACTGAGGGACAAATAAAGTTGTTGCACATTTTGAGTCCAGTGGAACAGCACCTTCAGCTGCCAGTGCAAAGGTCAAAAGCAGCTTTCTGAACCCAATTATAATACTGAGCTTTCCTGTCTTTTCTTTTAACTATGGACAGTTAATTTTTTTTTTTTCATCTAGGTCATCCAGTCACTTTTGCTGTTGCTTCTAGAAGTTCAATACTTGCTGTTGGGATTGGTAGACAGAAGGCCACTTCAATCCAGACACACAATTACTGGTGTTAATCAGGAATAGAAACTTTCTCTTGAAATAGGGCTTTGCAGTTGGTGGAAAACCCCACCAGCTCCTCCAATAATTGTGTATCTGAGCACATTCCTGCCTTTGGTTCCCCTTGTTGATAGCCATTAGTAGCATCACAACAATGCTGTGAATAAAAGAAGAGCCAGGATTTCTTACCCTCTGGCTTTACATGCTCCTTTCTTGCCTTCCATGACCACATTCCCCATTTAAAACACTGGGAAATTACTGTTGCTGAGTATTGTAAAACCCAAGGAGAAAGCTTCCCTTTGCAAATATATTTGCCATTCATGTCTTGCCTGACCCAACAAACCTGCAGAGCAGTTCCTCTGGCTGGCTAAAGCCATATCTCTGGGGGGAATTTGGAAGGTTGTGGAAGTAGTGTGAACTGGTGTGAACACTGATAGTTTTGATAGTTTTTTCTAACAAATTATTAGGACTACTTGAGACCCAGCTGAATTTTCATTTCAGGATTTCTTAGCTGTAGTTTAGCATTCCTGCTTCACACTTGAGCTGCTTTTGGGAACTTTATGGAAATGCTTGAACATATTGGGTATTAGTCAGGCACTGAGGTCTTTAAAATGCTGCTGCCCTTCCTCCTGCCTCTTACCTGAAAGCCTCAGAGCTCTCTGCACCTTTCATGTTCACAAAGCCTGGGTGAGGCAGACAGGCCTGTGTGCAGCTGTGGGGAATGGAAAGTGCAGGTGTTGTGTTTCAGCACCTTATCTGAAGGCCTTCAGCCAGCCAGGCCTCCCGAGTTCCCTGTGCCTGCCCCGTGGTGCTGGGATGCACAGGCAGTGCTGGGTGATGTGTGTGTAGGGACCATTGCAGGCCCCCAGCTTTGCCCTAACAGTCAAGGTGCAATTTTTTAAAAAGTTCTTTGCAGCCTTTTTTTGTGAGGTCCAGAATACAACTTAGTTTGTGTGACCCTTTTACCACATTCAGCTTTGCTTTGGAACAGATTCAGACTATCAGGATACTCCTCAGACATAATCCAGCAGCTGATGAGCTCATTACCTGGAAATTATGTGATGTTATCTTCAAAAGTCTCAATGAATTCAGCTCTGCTCCATCCCACACAGACCTTCTGTTCTTTTCCACCTTTTGCTGCTACAAGTTTGTGACCTCAGACCCAGGTCATGGATGTAATACAAGGTCTCAGGAGAAGTTTCTGAAGATCCTCAAGGTCTGTATTTTCTCTCTGTCCCTTCACAGCCACTCTCAGCCCTCACTGCTGGGATCCCAGCCTGCCAGCACGTGCCCTTGAGATGTTAATCTTAGCTGGTGACTCTGGAACCTATTTACAATTGAGGGATGAAAACAGCCTTAAAAATCTTCCATCTTCAAACGTGGGGAGGTGTTGGCCATCTGGAAATTCAGTGATGCAGTGTGGGTACACTGAGGCAGGTGAAGGGGGACAGGAGGATCCCTTTCAGAGCCGTGAGGAAATGCTGGCCACGGTGCCAAGCTGTAGTTCTGTTGCAGCACACACATCCCATGCCCATAAACTATTAATAGTGGGTTTTACTGCCTGAGGAAGCTGTATCTAACCCTCTTCATGCATCTGACATTTCAGTTAGTCTCCCAGGGGGCTCTCTGAAACCACCTGATGTTTATAGCTGTCAGAAACAAAAGAGAAAAGGCTTACTGGAATTTTTGCAGTTCTGCATAAAATAGAACCAATTAATGTGTGACCTTTCCATCTTGTGAGTATCCATTGCAAGGTTAGGTACCCTTGGGTCAATTCCCCATTTTACTTTGATTTGTTTGGCTCTTGTGATATAGACTTGGGGATCATCATTAATATTTTACTGGAAAAGTAGAATCGGGCACAATTCACAGTGTGGAAGTCTCAGGAGTACTAAATATTGTGCACTGTTACTGCTTTGTGTACTGTGTGCAGAGTGAAATGGTAATTCAGGAGTTGAAAGTGGCCATCTGGGCTAAGCCATTTATTATAATTATTCCAAATGCAGACAGGAGTGTTATTTTAAAAATGGATGAAACCTGTCCCCAAACAAGCAGTGTTTGTGACGTGCTCTCTTCCAAGGTGTGCTCCCTTCCTGTGTGCTGATGTAGCTTAAAAAAAACACAAACTAAATTAGTAATGCTTTTAGGACTAGTAAACAAACTAATGTGCACTAAAAGCTTTAGAAGGAATCAATCAATGCCCGTGACAGGCTATGAAATACCTGTGTGGGTGAGACATTTTGCTGCAGCTTTCTCATACAAGTTCTTTCTTTGCTGATGTGATGGAGCCCCAGTGCAGACTTCTGCAAAAGAGGGACTTCAGGCAATCTTGTAAAGTTTCTTTTTGGCTGAAGATTCTTCCTTGAAGTTAAATAGCAGCAGCTTTGACAGATGCTTTTTGGGACAAGGTATTGCTTGCCTATGGCAGCTGTCCTCAGCTCCTCTCCTCTCTTCAGAGGAAAGACATTATTTTTAATGTTCAACATGTGTGTTGATGCTGGGAAATAATTGGTGTTTGGAAAGCTAAAAGCCTCTTCTCCTTTGACTGTTTAATTACTTGGGGGATTTCAAAGGCTCAGAAGGTGATGACACCTTCCTAAATGCTACTTAGGAAACCCTGCCTCATTGTTTCCACTCCCCTGTTACCTCCCACCATGTGCAGGGACCAACGGGACCTATGTTTAGGTGATCCTAAGCTCAAGAGCTGATAATTTGAGCTGAAATCTCTGCACTTGCTTTTTGAGGTTGGCAGTCCTGACTTTCCTGGAACTCTGGGATGTGAGATGATGGCTTAACTTCTGCTTTTAGTGCTCTGGAGCTCTTGACTTGTAACTCAGTTCAGGTTCAGGTTGTATCTTGTATAGCTGTATCTTGTTTCCTATTCCTGATGCCTTTACATCTGTGTCAAGGTATGAGAATGCTAACTCCTAGAACAAAAAAAAAAACCTCAAGGGGGACTCCATGGTAATGTTTGGGCTTTTTTCCATTTGCTGTTAGACTGCTGAATAGAAGTGTGTATATTTGTCTGAATCAAAAATATTCTGCTATTTTGAGTTTGTGAAGTTAAGCAAAAGTGAGCTTCTCTTAAGGAGAATGTCCTGGGACTGGAGGGGAATTTCCCTTTGACAGATGTGGGTAAGGTTTTTCTCTTTCTGAATGTTAAATGCTTCTGTGAAGGGAGCAGGAGACTTTGGGGGAGTAGAGTGGTGATGATTGTAAGGAGTGATTAAAAACATCAAATACTGTGAACAACATGTGGTTTTGACAGTAGAGGTGGTAGAGATTGCTGATTACTGTAATAGCTGCAGCACTTTCAGATGTACCTGAGTTTCAAGTTGACAGGTGTCTTTTTAGCTTTAGTGCTGGTTTTGGGCTGTGCTCACTGATTTCATGGAGGTACAGAGCACCCACAGCCCAGCTTTGTGCAGTTTGGTGTCTTATGGAATTGGATGCACTTCTGGATAGAAAACATCTGCTGTGCTTTTCAGAGTTATTCTCCCCTACCCATGTGTTTGACTGCACATCTGGCCAAAAGAAAGGTGTGGAGTCTTGTATCTGTTGTGCTTTCTGCCCCAGCCTTTGGGAGCACTTGGACCAGGCCATGGAAGTGACCCAAGTGGAAATTATGAACATTTACTGGGCTCAAAACTTCAGCATGTGGTGTTGATGGAAACAGACATATTGATGATGGATGTGGACTTGATAACTGTGTGCTGAATGTGTGCATGTGCAGGAGAGGTAGGGGGAAGTACAGCTGATGTTATCTTTGTTTTCTGCCCTTAATTGTATTAGGGTTTAAAGCAACTTAATGGAGAGACAAATCCAATAAGCACCTGCAGCTGGAATTCTTCCCTCTCACAGAAGATGACCTGTAGATCAAGGCCAAAACCATGAGTTGAAAGTGGTCAGATTTGAAGACTAAGAAATCTGTACACTAGATGTTTTGGATTGCTTTTTAGAGAAATGACATCACTTTTATGCTTTGTTCAGCCTTCTCCATGGGTCAGGTGCCAGTTGTACCAGAGAAGCTCTGGCTGTGCAGGGAGGTGCAGTTCAGTTCAGATTACTGGGAAGACTTAAGCTAAATAGCATTGATGCCTCTATGCTGTGAGATTAGTGTGTGTGCCATGTACCTGCTGACCTGCTGGTCTAAAATTTAACAAATGAACAGTTAATGTGTGGAAGTGGTGTCTAGACCAGTATCTCAGTGAGCCTCTGTAGTTTTGGTTGGTTTTTGGACTTGCTTGCTCTGTCAGCTGCTGGCATGGGCTTGGAGGTTGCTTGGATAGACAAGGTGGAAGCCAAGGTACAAAATGCTTTTTATGCACATGTGTTGAGATCTTGAAAGTGGGACACATCAAACTACACCATAAATAATCTGTCCAGTTTTTCAAAGGGTTTGAGCATCCAGCTCCCTGCTGGTGGGGGTTGGATGCTGTAGGTAGGCAGGCTTCTTTGGGATTGCAAAACTGGTTTTTCCATATTTTTTACCATTGTCTTTAAAATCATGACCTCTGTTTCTTTCCTCAACAGCTGTGCTGCTGCTCTCTGTGTGAAAGAATGGGCAGTGTGAAGGCTGTTGGCAGGAGGTGAGACCAAGGACTGGCAGCAGAGCAGGCCAGGAGAGGACAGGAGCACTTGGTATCTTACTGTAGCTTCCAGGCCAGGAAAAATTAAATTCACAGGAGTACATTAGGAACAAGGAAACCATGCTCAGCTTGCATTTGCAGTGGTATCACTTCACAGCCTCTGGTTACAGCCTCTTGAGCTGAAGAGAAACTGCATAGCCATGCCTTTGGTCCATTAAGCAGGATTGGTTTTGAACAATCAAACTGCAGCAGTGGTACCGTGTGGTTCTGTATTCAGCACACATCAGACACAGCCTCAGTGGTTTGTTCTTACTGCTGCCTGTAAAGCCTTTAGCTCTTCTGCTTGTGAGGGAGGGCTTGGAGACAGGCAGGTGAAGAGGGCTATTTAATCACCAGCTGGAAAGATCAGGAGCTTAAGGCTTTTAACTTAGCCCAAAGCTGAGAGTTTCTGGTACATCGTTCCTGTGGAAGTGACTGAGTACAGTTGTCATTTGTCAGTGGATGATGAACCTTCTGCTTAGTAAAATACATTAATACTGTGAGCTGGAATTAGTTCCATCATGACTGATTTATTTTTTACCTACTTTTGAAAGGATGTAACTTCTTTGAGAATAAAAGAACTTTGCGTATGAATCATTCGGTTGTAAGAAACGGTGCTGCTTTTCTGCTGATAAAGGATACTTAGCAAATAAGTAGCACTTTTCATCTTCAAAGCTTTTTCTGGGCTCTGATGTGGCAGTGCCTGTTGGAAAGGTGACAAAAACTCTCCCCTCAGGTGACTCTGGGCAAGACAGCCAGCATTAGTGCTGCCAGGTGGTGTTTTCCTGGTGTGTGCTCAGTGCCTTCTCTGTTTGACCATTTCCAGGGCTGGGACCATGAGCTGCCTGCTCAGAGGAAAAACTTTAGACATTCCTCAGTGCAGTTACAGCTAGAGATTTCTGTCTGGGAAAATTGCTCTCAGGCAGAGCCACAATGCACTGGTTATTTGGCATATGTGTGAAATGGGATGCTTGGGACCTCGACACTTGGTATTGAGTAACTTGAGTTTTATTTAATTTTATTTGTGTGAGGTGCTAAACTGAGTAACCCAGTGTTTTTAGAAGTTTAGGTGGAAATCTAGTGACCTGGGGGTTTTGCAAGGCTGGGTTGGAAGTGTAGTCAGTGAAGAGCAGCCTAGGTGAGGTGTTAACTTAGTTCATAGTGGTGTTTCTAGAATCAGGGGGGTGTTTCAGGCCTCTTGGCTCGAGATCTGTTGGTAAAGAACTGGTTCTAGATCTCGGTCCTCAGTGAAAGTGTTGGCAGCAGCTGTGCTGAAGCAGTTGGAGCTTGAGTAGCACTCTGATCATCAAGAAGCCCTTGCATTTTCCTTCTTCCAGCCCTATTCCCCATGGCACTAAAATGGCCATTCTGCTTTACCTGCTGCTGGAGGGGGATTGGAGGTGCTGCTGCTCATCCCAAGGGCCCAGTGCTGCCTCTGCCCTCATGTCTTTGCTTTCCAGTATTTGGAGTGAATGTGCACCAAGCACTGCTTAATATTTTTGTTGAGAGTTGATTAGATTTCCAGCAAGGCCCTGTTTGTCCTTGTTTTTGCCTTTCTGTCTGCTTTTGAAGATGAAAGTTGTTTTTTCCTCTTGGAAGGTGGGTTATGTCTCTAATCCAAGTGAATAATTCTCATGACTATTGCAAATAATCCTCATGCTTCTGTTCAGCCTCAGCGTCCAAGTTCCTTGAAACAACATTAGTCTTGAGACAAAATAGCCACATTTTCTAAATTTAGAGTTACTACACAGTTGGATAACTGTCTGGAAATGATACATCATGAACCGCCTCTTCAGATTTGTTTTGTCCTCAGCACATACAACTTCTGTCAGAAGTCTCTTCCCTGTCCTTGTGCTGCAGTTGTTGAATTTGCTCTGGTTTCTCACATTGTGGTCCAGCCTTGCCTTAGTGAACTGTCTGTGGGTTCAGTTTAAAGCAGAAGGTGGTAGCAGGGAAGAGGTAGAAATCTCCATCCTTCTTTTGAAACTTGCTTTTGTGTTTTTGGTTTCTTAAAGTCTGCAGATGTGGATGATTCATTTGCTTCCTGTAAGGGGTGGTCTGGCCAGTGTTTCAAGTGTATTCCAAAGAGCTTGGGAAGCTCTTCCTAGTTGTAGTAGTATATAATCCTAGAACTTCCTCGACTGTGCATGTCTGTACATTCCTGAAATACAAGAAAGAAGAGAGCACCCTGTGGAATGCCCCAGCAGGGAAGGTGACACCGCACAGGAAACACCAGCATTCCTGGATGTTTAGATGAGGAAGAAGCTTCAGGATGGTTTTTTTTTAGTTCATTAACTAATATTTTTATCATCCTAACGTGAATGTTGTGGGATCTCACTCTGTGTTAGAATTGGACAGGCAGATGCAGAGTGTGCCCTTGGCTCAGTAACTACTTTTTCACCCACAACATCTGACCTGCATAGCTGATTCGGCTTATTGGTGCTTTTGACTCTGGGGCCAGAAACTTCCTCTCTTTAGTTTTGTGTGGTGGTGGGGATTGTGCTGGTACATGACAGAGAAAAGTGTCATTTGGTTCACAAATGAAATCTGCCCTGTAATGATAAAGCAAAGTGCAGGGTGACTTTACTGTCACAAAATGTGTGCTGGGCAGGAGCTCTGTGGTCCCTGTGAGAGCTCCAGGCTGGTGCTGCTGAGGCCACCCCTGCAGGAGCAGCCTGCTCTGTGTCTGTCTCTCAGAGCTGTGTTAATAAGAGTTAACTCTTTGCTTTGATTCCTTGAATTAGGAATCTGCCCCAGTCTGGATGAGAAGAGTTGTAATTTCTAGCATAAGCATGCAAACAGTTTACACCCATCTCTTCTAGTAAAAAGCAAATCTGGCTCCTAAATAGCTGCTTGTCTTTATAAATGTGCTATTATGTGGTGAAGCACAGTTGTTTTCTCCTTTTTCACCCTCAGACTGTGTATCCCTAACTTCGTTCCAGAAGAGGCTCTTTCCCTGCTATTCCTGCAGCCCTTGTCCTCACCTACCCCAAATCACACTGCTTTCTTTATCAGAGTTGGCTCTGGCTGCCCTGATCAGCCTCGAGTACCTTGTTGAATGCTATTAATGTGTCTTTCCTCAGCCCAAGTGTTAGATGAAAACTTAACAATTTCTCTTTGTATTTCAAAGGAATATTATGTGATCTGCTTTTGTATTTCTTGTTTTGTTGAGGAGCTTAAAGAAAAAAATAATTTATGGGAAGTAAATATCACCAGTATGGTAATTGCTCTGGTCACTGCAATGGATGTGTAAACTCTACAGTTAGAGGAGTCTTTCTGTTTATTTTCAGTGTTGACACTTTGAACTCTGGAAGAAATCCAGGCTGAATTCCTGGCCTCTTCTTAATCGTGCTGTCTGTATTTCTTTTCCTATTCCCAGTAACATAATTTAGTACTAAACTGCCATCCATAGGTGTTGGTTACTCTTTGAAATCTACCTGCTCATGCACAATGGTTAAAATAATTATTATTTGAATTTCAAGTTGTTAGTGTAGTGAAGTGAATGCAGCCTGAGTGTGTGTTGCACTAATTCTGTGTGTTCTGCTGTTTAATTGGCACTGGGTGCAAACACACCACGTGTATTCACACCTACTGTCTCCCTCACAGGGATGCTTTGGTTTCTTTTGTTCATGCCCCGTGCAGTTGCTTTCTCTTGAGCTGCAGCAGGCTCTGATTAGCACATGCACAGCCATGCAGGGCAGCTCTGCCGAGGAAATGCTCTGATCTGAGAGCTCCCAGAGCTGCCATCATCCAGTGAGCACTGCAAACAGGGAGCTGTAAAAGCTGTTTTTTCCCCTTTAGTGGTTGTGGAGATGGTTGTAAACAGATGGGGTTGGAAACCTGACCTGTTGGGTCTGACAATCTGTGTTTGACTTTGGCCATTTCAGTTGGGTAGAGTGGTCTCATCACCCACCCTGCCTCTCATAGTAACCATCAAGTGCACTTTACTGTGCTGGTGGCTGACAAGAACCTTAACTTTCTCTTGTGATAATCTCTTCTAATCTGGCAGTGACAAGTGCTTGCTGTCAGGAGAGCTGTGACAAGAAATGAAGGGAGTGAAAAATGGGCTGTTACAGGTGGTGTTTGGAGGGCAGATTCCCATCTCTGCTCCTGTACCTGCTCCTCTGAATGAGTGTTGTGCTCTTGTGCTGCTGAGGGGGCAACAAACCCAAGGTGGAGAGTTCTTCTTTTTCAGAACTGCTCAGTACTGTTTGGGCCATTCTGTAAAAACATTTAGGAGTAATTTTAAAAGTCTTCTGTGTGACTCCTTTCTGCTTCTCCTTACTGGAAGAATTGTGATGGTGGCAGTGAACTGAACACCCCAGGAGCTGGGGAGTCCATGATACTTGTTCTGGAAAGCAGCCTAAGGAATCTTTATGAAATACCAGTTGTTCTTGTTAGTGCTGCTAACTTAGCCCAGCTTTAGCACAGTTCAGGTTGCCTGGCTCTGATCTGCAGTGCTGGCAACGCTTGAATAAAGCCTTGAAACAAAAGATGAAGGATTGGATGCAGAATGGCATTCAGAGCATCATTGTCCAACCTGTGTGTACTTCTGAGCATGGCAGAAAAGACACCAAATTGCTCTTCTTAAGTATTTGCTAGCTGGGCTCTTGGCTCTGGTTCCTGCTGTGCTGTAAGAGGATCAGGTACTGCTGCTGTAACAAAAGTTTGTTGTTGTAGCAGGTTGTTTTTTCATAGCTCTTTCTTTGATTTTTATACCATTTGGTTGCTTCAGAGGCCCTGAAATGTTCCTGCCCTTTTATTAGGTTTAGCTTTCTCCCCGCACCTGGAGAGACTCAAAGATCCTTTCTCTTCACCTCTCTTATCTTTGCTATTTTCATTCTTTTCTGGGAGTTAACTTACTCAGGGCAATAACATGTTCATTGCTCTTGAGAGAGGTCTCTACCCTGCTCTGCATGGCTGGCAGGGCCTCCATTTACCCTCTCAATTTTCCACTGTCATCAGAAAAAGATCCCTAGATATCCTCAAAATGGTTAATTGGTTAATTATGACCTAGCCTGGGAGTGTTGCATCTGAAATGTGAAGTGATGTTGAGCTGATCATTTAGGTTTTCCTGCTAGTGAACAACGCTGGCATGTGAGCTAAAAGACCATTTTTTCCCCTCACTAAATTGCTTTAGGGTGTTCTAAACGAAGCAGGATTATCTGTGTTCCGAAGAAGAGTAAAACAAAGGATGTTTCTTCTGTTCTCATATGGAAATGAGGCTCTGGTAGGAACATTGCAAGGTTAGTGTGTGCTGTGTGCATTCCTAGTGCTGCTACTTCAGCTTAGCCTCATCCAAACAGTGCCTTGGAGTTTATCTCACGCTTTCAGGAAAACAAGGCACTTGCCACGTTCAGCTACACTGTGATTTAGCAAAGTGGCAAATCTTCATTAGACACCAGGAAGAGCTTTTAATCAGAAATGACAACGTGCAGTCTGTGATTTGCACCCAGGCCTGGAGTGATGGGTGAAATCACCCTTCTCAACACCCACCTTGCTATAAATAGCTGTTTTCACTGGGGGCAGGTGTTCCTGAAATGTCACTTGGGTGAAATCTGAGTGATGCCTCGAGTGTGTGTCTCAGAGCAGAGAGAGGCATTGTCTTCATCAGATGTATTGAAACGTGTGTGTCTCTGCCAAGAGATGGTGTAATGGGGAGATAGATATCGATCAGAGCTGCTCTTGAAGTGTTTTGAAACTCTAATATTTCCTTGAATCATCTCAATGCTCCATTCACAAAAGCAGCTGCTGTTGTTCAAATGTCACACTGATAGCTAGGTGTTGTTTTTATCTCACCCTACTCCTCCACAAGTGATTTCTTTTTTCAGAAAACCCTATACTTTTTCAGTTCCCTACTTTTGTGCACATCACAAGGGATCATTTTCCGCCCATTATTATGAACAGAAGTGTTGTTTGAGTGCCCAGACTGTTGGTAACATCTGGCAGTCTGCTTTTTGGTGCAGTGTTAAGTATGTTGACAATTCTCTTTTTATAATTGTCCTCTGCAAGAGGGAGCCATGGTGACTTTCCCATTGAAGTATTTATCCATCACATGCTGTCTCTGCAGTGTTGCTGTGGGACTAGACTTGTGATGCTGAGGGTTCCTGCAAGAGGAAAATTGCACTTTATCTTGATCCATCCATTCAACCCCTGAGTGTTTCTGGAACTTTGTGGAGGGGTCTAAGATGGGTGGATATCATAGAAGAAAAGTAAGATTCAATTGCAGATTATGGTTATTACAATCATTTCCTGAGATGAACTCTGCCAATCATCACTTACTCTTGAGATGAGAACAGCAGCTTCTTTTTAAACTTCTTTGATGTCTTTTTGTAAAGCTGCTGTATCAAAAACATCTTCACTAGATGAAATAGATTTGGGACTTTTGAGTTACAGGCTTTGATTTTAAGCAAACTTCAGATCTTTGAGCTGTTCCTGTTCAAAAAGTGTGTGACACTTAAACATTTAGAGGCTTCTGAGCACCTGGCTGGAGAACTTTGACACCCAAAGCCCATGGAAGTTCTCTCTGTTGCCCTGCTTCTGACTGTCATTTTAGAGCAGATGGCTGTGGGTGATGGCACTGTGGTGACAGTATAGTCCTGGAAAGGATGTGGAGCATGGCTGTGGTGGCAGACTCAAGTAGTGATGGGCAAGTGTGCACCTCTCCTCTGTATAAATGATTTTTAGTTAATTCCCATTTCTGTGTTACCATCTACTTTGGCCCAGTCTGCTAATCAGACATAAAACTAGGAAGAGCTCTGAATTTGGGGCTGAATGTGGTACTTGGGGCATGTAGGTGGTACAGAGTGTGGGTGCCTGCTTGCACACAGCTGGGTTTGGGGAGCTTTGCTTCATTTCCCCAAGTTTGGCCCATGGGATAGAGAAGCTGAGAGAAGATGCCACGCTGAACAGCACCAGGACCCTGGGAAGTGCTGGTGCTGCTGTGAGGGAGTGAATGTGGTAGAGTTGGTGTCTGAGATGCTGGGTCATGCTGCAGAGAGAGACTTGGGTCTGTCCTGTAGGGAGCCTGGATCTGCATGTGATGTGCTGCCAGACCTGCCTGACCACTGCCTTGGTGCAAAGTGCTTTTCAGTGACACCCCCAGCTGTTGCCATGACTTTTGCAGTTCTTTGATATTGTCATTATTCTGTAACGGTTCATCATACACTCTCTGTAAACATAGCCATGTCTTTGTAACTGTATCCTATTGTTTGCATTCCTATCTCCTGGGCAGAGAAATTTGATGGATATTTCCTTTGACCAGTGTGATGGAGAGGTGGTTATTTCTCTCTCCAATCCACTGTGGTTTCCAGAAGGATATATAAAATAAAGTGTGGGGTCTGGGCAGGGCAGTCCTGCCCAGCCTTTTGCCCCGTGGTCTTGGCTCTCTGTTTTCAACGTGTCTGTGTCTTTCTTTCCGAGCGACACCCAGCCACTGTCTCAGCAGAGCTGCCTGGAGAAAGGAAGGAGTTCAGACCATAACAAAGGAGGGGACATGCTTGTTTCCTTCCAATTGGAGAGAACTTTAAGCCTGATCTGTCCTTAGTTTGTTCTGTTTGGGGTGATAGGAACAAAAGGAGAAATCGTGGGATTTTCTTCATCTGTGGTTTTCTTACCCCGCCCGTGGTGATCTCATATCTGTTTAAATCTGAGACCTATTTCTGTGCAATAATCTTTGTTGTTTTGTGACAGCTTGTTGTATGCACATTCTCTGTGCATCTCCTGATTTTGACTGCTTGGTGTGTACCAAAGCAGGAGTTATTTTTGCTGCTGTCAGTGGTGTTGAGTTTTGCAGCACTGGGCGTATCCTGTCCTGCATCCTGCATCCACTAAGTGAGCAGCCTTCACAGTGATCAGGGACCTGTGCTGGTGATGGAGAGGGCAGAAAAATTCTGGGCTTCAGCTTATAAAAACTGTTGGGTTTTTGAATGTCTAAAAATTGATACGGGATTGAATAATATTAGCTCAGAAACATGTCCTGGTGGGGAGAATGCACTGCCCAAATGAGCGTTTTCCAAAGGCTGTGGTGGTGAGGTGTGTTACTCTGTCAGTGCTTTTTCCAGCTGCTTTTCTCAGTTCCTGTTGCATTGCTGATGCCCTGGGTGTGAGCTGTTGTCCCTGGTGCCCAGCTGACAGTGTCCATGTCCCTGCTGTGCCCAGGGGAACCTCTGAGCAGCTCAGGCTGCTGCCCTGAGGGATGGGCCTGGCTCCCTGGGTACACTGCCCCAGAGCAGCTTTACACAAATTCCCTCTCTTCTGAGCTTTCTGTTGTTCGTTTTTGGTTTCTTGGGGGCTTTCTTAGGGTGGGTTGGGAGTGTATGTTTTGGGGGGTTGGTTTTTGCTAGCTCTGCTTTAGTAGAGAGTAGAGGCTGTACCTTGGAAGCAGTTTGAATTTCCCAAAACTTTTGGGAAACAAGGGTTAGGAGTAATCCTCACGCGTGAGTTGCTGCTCCTTTTTTGTGTTTTAATGCAGCCCATGAGTCTGCTTGTGTCTGTTCTCTTCACTAATGGCTCACAGGCTCCTTTCCTGTGGAGACAAGAGTTGAGGTTGCTAAGTGCCCCAAAGCCTTCTCCTGTGTTTGTCTTCTTCCTCAAATCTGGTCTTGACTGCAGTTTCTCCAGCAGACAACCCCTTGTCCAACAAGGTAAAGCAGCTGGCCAGGCTCTCTGGGGCACGTGGAGGCTTTGGTGTTCCTCAGTCCCAGTGGTCTCTGGAGCAGAGGGTGCCCATCAGATCACACTGCAGGTACTGCCTGCCCTTACTTGAACATGATGGCTTTTTTACCACTCTCTCCTGGAGCTTCTATAAGCTGTGTTATCTAGAGAGACATGAGGCCACTCCATCCATCCCTGCTGAACCCTGAAAAAATGCTGGAGCTGATTAAAGAGGCACATTCCCTCTGGAGATGGGGCTCCTTTGAGCAAAGGAATGTAGGTCATGGTTAAGTATATAAAATGTAGAAAGACTCCATTGTAGTGACAGCATTTTGCCACAATAATCCAATGAGGTTCTTGCACTAGTAGAAAAACTGTTCTTACATATATGCAATTTAATATGACTCATTAAACAAGCCTAATTAAACAGCAGTCTCAGCCTTACTAAATACAATGGCACACGCACTCCTTGAGGCTTTAGTGTTGGCATCCTGGCCAGGGCATCCTGCTGTGTGCCATGTTTTCCCTGTCCAGATCATAATTCTCAGGTGTCAGTGCCCAAGGCCAGGGCAAAGGAGAGCAGTGAGGTGTGAGGCCCCATTAAGTACCTGATGGGATAAAGGCAGTGTTGCATCCATGGCAGTGTGAGCCAGGCACAGAGCTCCAGAGTAATGAGAAATGAATCCAAATGGAGTAATTAAGTGGGATGGAAGCTGGCTGTGTGTGGGGAAGGAGGTGCTCTGTGTTCACTGCATGACTCTGTTGCAAAGATGTGTGTTGTAATGTGCAGGGGAACATCTAAGGCACACGTGATAAGGGCTGTATGCCCCAAAAAACTCTGACAGGAAGACAAGGAATGCCTGTTGGCAGTCAGCTTGAGGCTGGTGGTTGTTATGCAGGTGTTCATGGTTGAGGACATTTCATTGAGGATTTTACTGCATCAGGTGCTTTCTGGATTTTTCAGTCTATGCTAAAAACACGGTGAGTCATTTCATATTCCTAGCAAAAGTGTCCCTTTTGTGGCTTTTTCTGTATACTCAACATACTTTTAAATTTTGACAGTATCATGAGTAGACACTTGAGTATGTGCAGTGTTCACCTTTGCACGAAGTGCCATGTTCTGGGTGTATGATTGTTCCAGTTGAACAGTGCACCTGGCTTTTCACAGGCACTGTGTTCAACCCCAGTGCTGCTGCATTTCAGAGGCTGATGGCACAGTACCTTGCATATGCCTGCAGAGCTGAGGAGCCCTTTTCAGTAAAAATCACTGTTGTAAGCATAGGAGTGTCCTGGCAGTGCCTCGTGTGACTTGCTTGGAGTTGCTGCTGGAGGTTACATGTCCTGTTCAGGAGCCTGCCAAATCTGCATAGTGTACAGTGGCAATTAATGAGTAGGGGCACTTTTAAGGAAGAACTTCGTTTGTGCATTTAATTAGGAATGACAGGCCATATAATGCAGCCTAAGGCTTCTCAACCCATGGATCCTTCCCAGAACACGGCTGGGGCTCAGCACCTCGGAGCAGTTCTGCTTATGCTTGTGCTAATGCTGTTTGGTTCATGCCATGTGACTTCTCAGCAACTCTGAAATCTGCTGTCCACTCATTCCTTTCCTCAGCCACAGGCCTGCAGCTTTGTCCCTGTTTCAAGGGTTTTCAGGACAGTCCTCACTGTGCTTAAAGGCAGAGTCCAGTTAACCTCGGTTTTTCTGGAAGCAGGGAAAAGGAAGAGGAGGCAGAGCACTGCTCCAGCTGTCAGGGAAACAGAGCCCTCTCCATCATCTTGCCAAGGGTATTTTTATAATGTTTGCAAATTTCTATGTTTATGGCTCAGTGTTTCACCAAGGTTGTGATGGGCTGAAATCTCTCTGTTATAGCTGAAGTCATTAAAGCAAAGAATGTGTTATGTATATGGCACGTAACAGAGTCTGGTGTTAAAGCAAAATACCCACTTACCTGCTGTGTATGTGCATAGCAATATATCCTCAAAGAAGGTTATTTCAGGAAGCAGGCATCAAGTGAATTACAGTTCCAGGAAATATGGGGCTCCCTGTCAAGGATAACTCACTTAGTTTAAGAAGGTAAAATTTGTTTTGCAGAGGAGGCTATTGATTAGTTGTTCACAAGACTGTTTTTCTTGTTTGGTGTGTAGATGTAAAGGCATCCAGATGTACAAAGCGTGCACTTGGACTCAAGCCACTGCAGGGAGAGGGATCACTGGCTTTGTAATGGATTAGCTTCATTTGTCCTTAGTATTTTTTCTTCTTGGTTAAGATACTTGCTCTTAGCACAAGTGCAGTGCAAGACTCTGTATTGCATCTGTGCTAGCACCTTGTGCCTTTCTGCTCTGAAAGGTGCTCCAAAGGCTTTTTTAAAGGGGAAAAAAATTCCTCTGACTGCCTGGCCATGTGGCTTTTTAGAGGCAGAAGTGCTGACTTTAGGCAAACAGGCTTTTACTGCATTTTGCTCGTGCTGTCTGGAGTGAGCACTTATTCCTCTAAGGGCATCCTCAGTAGAGCTCCTTATATCCAGCCAGATTACACCTCAGAGTCCACAGAGGCAGTGAAGGTGCTTAAGATGAAAGACCTCTGCTCATCTCAGACCTTAGACTGAGCTACCACATCTGAAGGAGGGATGGGAAGGACAAGAGGGGAACAAATGCACTTTATAGGTGTGAAACCTTTGACAAAGCATCCAAGTCAAACATGATAGCCCCTGATGCATCTTCTCTAACCAGCTCTGCACTGAAATACCTTACAGGTGATGTTGCTGTGTGATGTTTGTCACATTGGGCCAAGAAGAGGCTAAAGACATATTCCTGCAAGGAGCAGCTTCTTGATCTATATGCAAGGTGAAGGATGCAGCAAAGCATCCTTTAAAACAGTTTTAAACCCCAGTTTGGAAAATTCTGAGGCTTTAGTCTTTGACATTTATGGGAAAATAGTCAGCTCTGAGGTGAATTCTGCTAACAATCAATCTCCCCTTGCTTGCCTGTAAGAGGTGACCTTTCAGAAATGTTTTTAGCAAAGGGGCAGTTCCAGGTCTCTCAGAAACACTCCTCTTGTTAAAAATGGAATATTTCACAGCTTCCTGGTTGGCCTAGAAGTGTGTTACTCCCCTGGGGACTCTTTGGATGCTGGCTCTCCTAAACATGTAAGCCTTTCTTGAAAACTGGATTTGAGTACCTTGGGAAATATTTTTTCCCAGTAATTTGTGATTTCTTTGTAGCTGTTGGGCTGTAGAGCCTGAGCAGAGCAGAGGAGCGTAAAGATGTATTTCAGCAGGAAGTTTGTAGCTTTTTGTACATTATGTCCAGAGGAAAACCACGCTGGCAAGGATTGATGCAGGTGGAAAGGATTTTGCCATGAAAAGCTGTGTAGAGCAGAACTTAATAATCTACCTTCAAGCAGGTTTAGGATGGGAACTGTGTGTACGCTGTACAAAACCAGGGAACATCTGGCTTTATTGCTCCTTTGGTTCCTATGCCATTGCTGTAAGTGTTTACTTACACCAGGGGCTCAGAGTTCTCTGAGCCATCTCTAGATGTGCTCTTTGGTTGCTTAGTTCCCAAGGAGGAGATGGGGAGAGAGGAAGATTCCCTGAGCTATAATCTTGAATTATTGTCACATCAAATGTGCTGCTGAATAACTGAACCTGCAGAGTAATGTGGAGAGGAGAGTGGTGTTCCCCTGCAGATGTTGGATGTTCTGCTGGGCAAATGCTGGGTTGTCTCAGGCTGCTGGCAGAAATCTGCAGAGCTTACAGTAAATGCTTTAGAAGTCAGCCAAGAAAACACCCAAAGGCAAAATGATACAGGAGTGTTGTATGATGACATTGATGAGTTTTAAATATGCTGTTGAAAGCTTTGTGCTCTGGCTGAGATGGGAAGAAAGAAAAAGTCATTCCATAGACTTACCTGTGCAAGAGGGTGAAACAAGGCTTTGCTCCAGGGGTATTATGTCAGAATCTTCAGGGCTTTTATATATATTTCTGTCCCTATTGTATCATAGCTGTCACCAGTCCTTGGTGAGATTTTCTCAGATTTATTGAAAGGAATTGAAGGTTGGTTGCTTTTGTATTATGGGGTGCACAAACAGGAGGCAGTGAATCAAAGCTGCTGTGGCTGGGAGATGTTTTAGTCTTCCCTCAGCCATTCCACAGGTGATGGATTCACCCCTCACAAAAAGGGATGTCACAGTGCAGGGGTTCCAGAAATCCAGTCTTTAAATAAGTGGGCTTCTGTAGCCTGCTGTATGGATTCAGTAGGGGCTGTTCCTTCTTTTTGTAATGGCCAATACAGCATTTATGTATGGGGGGGATAATTGAAACTCTTTCAGTGAATAGAAAATGCAGCTGAGGTTTTTTGGGCAATGATGCAATTGTGCTGCATTGTCCCAGTAGCATTCACACACACTTCTGCAGTGTGAGCTGAGGGAGTGGCTTTGCTGTTTATCAGGAATAAAGGCATGCCTGGGGTGCCCACACTGTCACTGAATTTTGGGTGGATTCTCTCTAGCATTCCAGAGATTGCTTGAACTGGATGTAAAGGCTTAGATTATTTTTTTTCAGCAATATCTGACTTAACTGTGGACACAGCTGGCTCAGAAGGCATGTTGTTTAACAGGAAGCCTTTGCAGAATGCTTGCTCTGCCTTGGCCATTGTACCTCTTAGAGCAGGGTTTGCCTTCACTCTGTGCCAGGAGGGACCGAGGTGCCCCCAGCCCTCTGCCCTGGCTGTGTCCCCACCAGGAGACAGTGCCACTGCTTTCCTTGTCAGCTAAATTGGAGTGTCCCCAGAGTGCTCTTAATCACTGGCTGTGCAAACTGCCCCCAGGGCCAGCATGAGCATCCTGTGTTTCTCAGCCAGGCTAGCCAGGTCCTCATCTGCCTCTGGAATGCACTGCTCTGCCTCTTCTCCTGGGGCTCAGGGCAGCCTGTGTGCCCGTGCAGCGCTCCTCGTGTGTAGCAGAGCTCTGAGGCACTGCAGCCTGCCTGGGGAGTGTGTTCTGCATGTCAGATCAAGCAGGAATATTTCTCCAGGGGGATGCTCTGATTCCAGAGCAGGCATGAAACTCGGAGGAGGTACGAGGGAGGCTGGGCAGCTCCAGGCACTCACTGCCTGGGATTGACTTGGGAATGTGGCATGACACAGCATTTGCTGTGCTTTCAGCTACAGCTATTTATACATTGCTTTTCAGGGTTATTTTGTCTCCTCGAGGAGATTCTGTACTTGATAAAATATTCTTGCTCAAGTTTATTAAATTTGCTAAAGTTCCTAGACCTAGATGAGTGTTTTGGCTCTGTGTAGTGCTCTGCCTCTGAGTCCAAGCAGGGCTGAATGTGAGGGCATTTTTTCTTTAAGATATGTCTGGATTCAGTCCCCTGAAGTAATTTGACCTGCAGACTGGACTTGCATTGGGTCTCATATGTGAACTAAACCAGGCACAGTAGGGATTTAAGGATAACAGGCTAATATGCTCCCTCTTTCCTAGGAGAGAAAATTGCAGCAATTGTGAAACATTGCTGTCTGGGGGGGAAGGGACTCCTGTGAGGGTGGTAGTGGAGGCTCTGGGTGAAAGAAAGGGAAAGGAGAGTGGGCTGTATTACACTAACCATCCTGTGTCAACCTCCTACGTTCGGGTGTCGCATGGCTGACATCCTATCAAAGAGCTCTGGCTGTGTCCAGAATTTTAAGCAGCTTTATAAATAGTGTTGCTCAAACTGCCTGTGTGTGCAGAGACTGTGAACGACTGGGGTAGACCAAAATATTATTGGTTTAATTTTTGAACCAGTCCAAAAATGGGAGCGAAAGAGAGTAGAAACCTGAAGTGTAGAAACACCCATGGATTATCTTCCTCTGCAATGCCAAGCATACATCTGGGGGGTTCTGTGAGAGAGGCAGCTTTGCTGGAGATGGCAGGCTGTGAGACTTGCAAGGCATGAATATGTGAATCTTGTTAAGGCATCTGAAACCATTCTCTCTCTCCTACTTGCCTGACGTCTTCCTGCTTGCAGGTTATGCTGTGTCTGAATAATTGTGAACAATTAGGAGCTAATTTAAATGGCTGGTTTGTATTCACAGCAGCAGCAAATGAGCTAACCAGCTGGAAAGCAGGCACGGTGATTTTCTGTTGATATGTCTCCCTCTTCTTGTTCCCTGGCAGTTTTTGCAAGGTGGATTTTTGCTGTGGGCTAATAAGGAGTCTCTCCTGAATGCTGCTGACCTGATTGCAAGAGGAGGGAGGGAGGATGCTTTGTGCCCCAGAACAGTGACCACAACCCAGCAGAGTCCAGTTTGGCTCAGCAAACCCATCCTGGTTTGCTCCAGGAATGGAGCAAAGGAATATTTTTCATGGCTATGCTCTTTTACTCCTGCTCCCAAATATGTTGAAAAGTGATGTACGCCTCCTGTGCCTCAGGAGTGAATTGGCCAGCAACAGTCACACAGATTTCCTCACAGCATCCATTTTATCCTTTGGAAAGGCAGATGGAGGTCCAAGCAGCCCCACTCTTCCCTCCAGACCTGGCAGTGTGCCCCAAACATAGCTCAGAGTGGCCAGTGACTAATTTCTGTGCCACTGATGCTGTCCAGATGGCATCCCCATCCATCTAGGTCCAGCAAGAACCTGGAAAACCTGTTGCATAATAACTGCCATCTCCCTCCCAAGGCAGCAATTTGGGGAATTCTTTTGCATCAGGTAAATGAAATAGCTACTGGACAGACTATTTTTGCACACAAGGAGGAACACAGCTTAATTGGCAAGTTAAAACAGCAGGCAGTTGGGAATCCTGAGAATCCAGACTGATGGCTGAATGGGCTTCTATTCTTCCTGTCACACTGGGTTGTGTCAGCATCTGGGTGAGCTTCTCCTCAGGGGAGTCTGTTCTAGCAGTCAAATGCCTCTCCCTTAGGCCTTGTCCCAGCTGCCAAAAGAGCAGCACAGCCACTGCTGTCCCCCTGCACAGCGAGGTGTTCCCAGGCTCTGCAGCCACTCCTTAGGTCCTTTGGAATTGGTATTTCCTGGCAAGCTGAACCCAGGGCTCTGCGGAGCTGCTGGGCTCCTCAGAGCCCTTTTCTCCCTGGGATTGCTGGCCCTGGCCTGGGTTTGGGTGAGGCTTTGCTGAGGGAGCATTCAGGCAGCCTGAATTCAGTCTGGGGAAGTGTTTGCTGCTGTGCAGGCAAAGGGGTGTCCAGTTTGCTGCTGACTGCTGGCAGCAGCTTCTGCTGTGCCCGTGGCCGCGCTCTGCCGCGGTTTCCTCAGGTAACAGTGCCATCTGCTGCTGCAGCACTGCTCTGGGCAAGCTTCCCTCGGTCTCCTGGTAGGACAGGAGTGCTTTGGATCAGCCATCTTACTGTGGGAACAGAGAGGGGGTGTCCTGTAATAATCCCTGCTTTTGGGACATGGCAGCTGGAAGTGATGCTTTAGGCCTCGCTTGTCTTTTTCTGTTTAACAGCTGATGTTCCCAGAAGTGCTGTTACCTCTTACATGAGGCAAGAACTATAAACACTGAGAAGGGAGATAGTGTATTTTACTAGAAACTGCTGCTAAGAATTAAAATCCAACATTTAGATTAAATCCTGTAACTGGGGACATCTTTGAAAGATTCCCCATAAGACTCTAAGTGACTTCTAGTCACTCAATCTTCTCTTGCAAGAGCTTTCCATATTTTCTAGTCATATCCATGTGCTTTTAAACTTTATCCTTTTATATCTTTATGCTGAGCATTATTCTGCTCATGCTTTCTGAATTATTTTTACTTTTTTAAAAAACGTATCTTTTATTTTATATTTTTACTGTATTTTTACTGTATTTTTATTTCCTCTAAGGTTTTGTAAACTTTTTTTGCACACACAGGGCTCACTTGTGTTCCCAGATGAAAATCCTGGTTCTTGCTTGATTGGAGTGAATATATGGAATGTACTGTTTGAACAAACAGCATTTGCTGACACAATTGAACAAAGTCAAACCCTTCTGTAATTATTTTCTTTAGGTACCAGATTGTCTTTGCTGCTTTACCCCTTCAGGCATCTAACACACGTGGGTTCCCTTTAGTGGTGTGTGGTGGTGTTCAGTATTTACACACGAGATGGAAAAGGGAGGCTGAGAGTTGCTGGTGTTTGTGCAGCTTTGCTTGTCTGCTTCCAGGATCCTCCTCTCTCCCAGCCACATTCCCTCCTCTGGGAAATGCTCCCAAACCTACTTTTTTCCTTTAAATAATAACCCAGTAACCTTCCTGTTGTTGTCTTACCTTCCTCCCCTTGAATGACTGCCTTGTACTTTGTTTTCAGAGTGGTGTGTTCACCCAGCCAGGGGATCTGTCTTGTGGTGTCTTCCAAAATGTCATGTAAATATGCAGAGCCACAGAAGTGATTTGTTGCCAGTATGATAAATAATACTTGACAGTCTTTAATACTTGACAAGGGAAATGCAAGTAAAAATTTTACTTTTGCTTAACAAAAGATTGCTGTTAAAGCCAGGTTCCTCTGCTCCAAAGCACAGCATTCACCCAAATTATAATTAAACTGAAGTTTTGTTTCACCCAGTGATTTGTTCAGACTTTTTAACCAAATTCCACCTCTTGGAAAAGGAAAGCAGAGCTTTTCAGTGCCTTTCTGCCGGGAGGTTCAAAGGTGATATTTGCTGGGAGGAGGGGAAGATCCTGCATCATTTGGCTGTGACTGAAGGAGCAAAACTTTGCTGTGGAGTTTTGTACTGCCACCAAAAAAACTGTGCTACCCAAAAATAACATGGAGGATAAAAATAAAAACCAATAGGATGGGTGGTCAAAAATATGGACGGGGCAAAAGTAGCTACAAGTCCATTGCAGGGAGATGTGAGAATAGGGGAGACTCAGGAAGCTTCAGCCTGAAGTTGGAACTCAACTGAGTGACTTCAGGTTTCTGTGTCTCCATAATATGTCATAAAGACAAATTACAGAGCTGTCACTTTGTCTTAGAGAGCTGCAGGTCCCTGGGGAGGCTTTGCAGCATTGGGAGATTATCAGAACTAATGGCACAGCTGGATTTTGGAGCTGCCTGTGTTACAGGGCTTCCTGCACCTCCAGCAGTGTCAAAAGGGAGCAGTGATGTGGAGCCAGTTCTCGATTTTCAGATTGCCTGGGCTCCTGGGGGTGTTGCAGAGGCTTCTCTGCCCTGCTGCCTTCCATGGACTCACCTGCCTGGTGTTTCCTCAGAGACTCCTTACACTGACTCTGGCAGTCCTGGATACAATTGGTGTGTAATTAGATAAAATATCCCCTTAGCACAGGGGGTTTAGGGCTTTGTAGACATTCATCTGGTGACAGACAAGTGTGTTTTAGAGCAGTGTGGTGGCCTAGGGCTGGAATCTGCTGTGTTCATTCCTACCACTGATGGATCTTCATCAGCTCATTAGAAAATTCTGATTTAGGCCGTGCCTTTTTCTTGTTTTCTGAAGAAGCTGTTATGTCCAAACTGCACAATCAATCCGCAGTAGTTTGCAGGTAACAGGCACTACTTGGGGTTGGCTTAGTGGTGAATCTTGGTTTGTGCAGCTGTGGCTGTGCTCATTGTTGGGAGATTGGCAGATTCAGAGCTGCTGGTTGCATGAACAAAAGAATTGAGATGTGATCAGGTGACTGCCTGCAGGTAGGGCTGCTGCGATGCAAAGCTGTCTTGGTTTCATCTCAGCCTCTGTGAAGTGTTTTAAAGCATTTATTTCAGATCAGGGCAGCATTTTAGCACCCCCCTGCCTACCCCTGTTCTGTCCTTCCTGTACCTGAGGTTAATCATCAATGTGACCTTTCACAGAGGGGTGTTTTGCACTGCCCAGAGCAGCCTCATGAACGAGCTTTTGGACTCTTGCACAGAATTCAGGAAACAAAGATCCTGCTCGCTGTCCTTTCCCTGCTTTGACCAATCCAAATGGAACTGTGTGTTCCTGAGTCACTCAGGGTTTTTGAGTTAGTTCAATTGTTCATGTTGAACAATTTTTTTAAGTCTCCTGATGCAATTCCTAAGTAACTCTTAATATTTTCTCCTTTTGTGATTCTTTGAGTGCTTTCAAATGACAAGCAATATAATGATATTATGAAAATGCAAAATGATGTTAAAGCAAAATGGCTAAAAATCTACATGTCTCTACAGGTTGCCTAGAGGAACTGTGGCTGCCCCATTCTTGGAAGTGTCCAAGGCCAGTTTGGACAGGGCTAGGAGCAGCTGGTCTAGTGGAAAGTGTCCCTGCCCATGGCAGGGAGTTGGAACAAAATGGTCTTTGAGGTCTCTTCCAGCCCAAAACATTTTTCAATGAATTAAAGGCATTAGTGATGTGTCAGAGCAGCAACAAGCTCTGTTCTGTGGTGGTGTTGGAACCCATACCACTGTGACATCCAACACTTGAGCAGGCAGCAGCTCAGGCCCTGTCCCAAAAGGGTGTAGTTCTTCTGTAAGGAATGCAGGAGTCTCACAGCCTCCTGTCTCAAACAGACTTGGAATTTTTTGTCTGGAAGAGCCACAGACTGTTTGTGCTTGCTGTGTAGGAGTAGCCAGGAGGCGTCAGGGGCAGTTCTGAACTGCTCAGTGCAGAAGATTTATTTTCATAGTTTTGCAGCTGCATCCCTCAAGCGTTGTTTTTAAAACCCTCTGTGTTGTGTAGCTCATTGTTCAGCTCTTCTGGGTAGCAGAATTTCAGTTCTCAGGAGTCTTAAGTTTCCTGTAGTCTGTCTTCTGTCCCGTTTTCCCATCTTTCTTCCCCATAAAATCCCAGCGTGGTTGGAAACCTCCAGTTGTTAGAAGTGAAGCAGCATGTGCCACTTCAAATGTCACAGTGTGAATCAAATCTGAGCTTCCATGAGATTCTCTGCTGTTGCTTTCTCTTACAACTGCTCATGTGCAATGCAAACTGATCAATGTAACAGAAATCTTTCAGGGGAAGTGAACTTTGGATGTGGAACATATTTTTCCTAGAGTAGTATGTGATGCCATTGGTAATGTGTTGATACTGAAACGATATTAAAATATCTTGGCTTCAGATCTTCTGGGTCGTTGAATTTCTGAACCTTTGTCATCTAACTGGGTGTATCCGTGCTATATTTGGACAGCTGACTTGCTTTTTTAGACACCTCATTTAGATTTAAAATAAAAACAGCTTGTGTTGATTGCTACACTACTGTTTTAGCTGAAGTGAATTTGGGTGTGTAATCAGACCTTAGAGTTAAAAATAGAAGAATTGTGGGATGCTGAGTTGGGTTGGCTGCTGCCAGCTGTGCTCCTTCCTGCCCCCTTCCATGAGCACCCATCCCACAGCCTTTGCAGGGCCAGGGCAGCTGTGGAGCTGCTGTTTTTTCCTCATGCCTGGTATGGAGCTGCTGGTGGCCAGGAGCTGCTTCATGAAGTCGGGAAGTTTCCTTTTAGCCTCCAGTAAGAGCCCTGAGTGGTCCCAGTCACCAACCAGTGCTATCTGGTGTAGGTTTCCAAGTCATAGCTTCAGGGTTGGAAAAAAGGACCTGATTGCTTTCAGGTTTAGAAACCAGGCTTGGGAAATAGGGTACATCATGTCCTGCTTCAGGTGGGCTTCATGTGCTGAGAGGTCAGCCAGCTCATTCAGAATTCCACCTCTCAGGAGCCTGTCTGTCTGCTGAGTGAAACAAGGTTTTATCTTTCCCCAGCACCAGGTACCTGGATTTAGCTTTAACTGGCTATGGAGTGTGTCCTGGGCTTTGGAGAGCTCTGTGGTGCTTGTTACCTGTTGCTGCAGTCACTGCTTTCCGTGTGCTTTGCTCTTAACCTGTGGGTTTTCTTCATCTTCTGAGCACTGATGTTACAAGTTTCCATAGCAACTTCTAAGCTATGAAGTAGGGGCTGTCCCTTCAAAAATGCTGATGGGATTGTAGGACACTGGCAGTCAGAGTTGGTGACCTGGAGGGATGTCCCAGGAGAGGGGATTAATTTTTAACTCCAAAACAGATTCAGACATTGACTTGCCAGGAGAAAACTCTCCAGTGCAATTTAAAAAACTCTCAATATGTGTGAGTCTAAAGTTCTAATTGTTAATGTGGGACAGAAATCAAGTACCTAGTTTCTCTTCTCTATCACAACATTGGTCCATTGTCATAAAAAGACAAATGTGACTTTTTATATAAAAGTTTGGCTTGATTAAAAAGGAGGCCATAGAATGGTGATCCGTCCAAAAGGCATCATTATTTTTCCTCTCACACTTTCTTAATCCCATTGAGAGAACTCAAAACAGCCTTCATAAAACTGCAAGTAATTTCTTCTTTTTTACTTTTTTGGTTTGCAGTTGTAGGGGCAAAGCCTGGGATCAGTTACATGAGATGGACAAGGGGAGTGCTGGGAGCTGTGAGATGGACAAGCAGCCCAGACTGAATAGCAGTGCCAGGTCTGTGCAGGTCACAGCCTGGCCTCCCTGCCCTCATGGAGGTGGCCACTGCTGGCCAAGTCCTTGGTTAACTCAAGTGGCAGAAGTGACGTTCATAATAGATAGTTCACTTCTGACTCATAGGTGGATAAACATCTCAACCATCATATGGCAGTTCAGGTCAACATACAGAGTTTCATCTCCAGCATTGTGCTTTCCTATATGTTCTTTGTGCTGCCTTGTATTCTCATTATTATAAGCAGCTCCCAAGGGATGATGTGTGTGTGCTGCTTTTTCTCCACCATATTTATGAGCTTATTTCTAGAGCTCTTGTTTGGGAGGATGAAATTTGGAATGTGTCTGGAATAGAAAGTGATGTTGTCACCACAGTGATTGTGTTGGAGGTAGAAGCTGTGAGATTGCATTATCATCCTTGAGCAAATTGTATTCTTTATTGGTCAGACACTGCAGTTCTTAAGGACCTTTAAGACTGAGTCCAGCTATTAACCCAGCACTGCCAAGCCCACCACTAAATGATGTCCCCAAGTGCTCCATCTGCATACCTTTTAAATCCCTCCAGGGATGGTGCCCTGCCCTGGGCAACCTCTGCCAATGCTTGACAGCCCTTCTGGTGAAGAAATATTTCCTAATATCCAGTCTAAACCTCTCCTGACACAGTGTGAGGCTGTTTCCTCTTGTCCTGTCACTTGTTATGTGGGAGAAGAGACAGAACCCCACCTGGCTACAGCTTCTTGTGAGGGAGTTGTGGAGAAGGGAAAGGTCCAGGCTGAGCTCCCCCAGCTCCCTCAGCTGCTCCTGGGGCTCCAGAATCTGAGACAGCACTGGCTGAGCATGAACTTTAACACTGAGTTGGCATGGACAGGGTTTATACTGCATCAGGTGCCCTCTCCCGTAGCCAGGGTGCTCTGTATTGCTGGGCAGCTGAGCAGAAATGCAGCTGTAAAGGCATGAGTGATCCAGATGGAAGGTGTGCTCCCAAATCCGTGTGTAGCTGAGTTGAGTCACAGTGCCAAGGTCTCCTCTCCTTCCTGGTGTGGGCTGCACCTTCAGCACAGAGCAGTCAGCTCCTCTGAAGGTGGCAGCTAAGCAAACCTGTGCAAAAGGTGTGTGCTGGCAGACTGGAGACTGAACAACCAAGGACTGTGTGCTGATGCATTCTGGTTCCCTTCTGTGTTTAAACTTGTCCTCAGCTTCTGTTGGGATGTTTGGAGCAGGAAACAGTCTGTCCCTCACTACCTCCTGTGACAGCATTGCCTACCTGGAGTAAGATGTGGCAGTGGCAAACCAAAATGCTATTTGCAGGCAGAATTACCTTCTTCTATTTCTCCTAAACTGAAACACCAAGACTCCTGCCCCATGCAGAGAAGAAACTGTGTGGGAATAGGAAAGGAAGGGATGTGCTGGTAGTAAGCATGAATGTGTTGTCCTTTCTTCCTCGTTGGATAAAACATTCTGGGGAGTGGTGACACTGGTAGCTGCAGCCTCTGTGGGAGTGGTTTTGCCCACTGTTGGGTCCCAATGGTGTTACAAGCAAACCTGAGCTGCTAATTAGTGAATTTAAACTGTTTTAGATACTCAGAGTGACATGGGATTTATGTCACTACTGAGTACCTCCAGTACTGGTTTGGTTTGGATACACACCAGCCAGGACTATATCCCTGTATCAATCTCTGCAATTCCTATGTTATTTGCCACTGAACTTCAGAAGTGATTGTTGCTTATTAACCTCATCAAAATACATTGCTCTGGTTTGGAGCTTTTGTCAGATGGGAGTTGTTGAAGAGGAGAACTGATGCCATGTTTTGCATTTATTTTGCATTTATTCTGTAGAGTTGAGAGGTTAAACCCAGAGAGTTACAGTGGGAGTTTAGCCCACCCTTGCCCAGGGGGTGTTTACACTTCACTGCCAAATTGTTTGCTAAAGTGAGGATCCAGTTTTCTGTCACAGACATCTCTCTCAACCTCTGCTGTTTATTTAAACAAACAGAAAACCCAAACCACAAAGATTTGGTTTCAAATGTTTTGTTTCTTGTGATAAGAAATTAGGCAAGTGGCTGGAAGGTGTAAGCTCCAAAGGCTTAATGAGTTAGTGCTAAGTGGAAATGTCTGTTCTCTCCCAGTCTGCCCAGTTCCAGGTGCAAGCCCTGATGGTTCCTTTATTTCATTTGAGGTGAGATGACTCAGCCTAGAAAGGGAACATGGTCCTGTTGGTGCTTGTTCTCTATGCAGAAAATCAGAATTTGTGTACCCCTCCTGCTGTGTTTGGTTTGAGAGCATCAGCAGCCCTGGTGAAGTATCAGATGTTCTCCAGGTTGCAGCTGCTGCCTTTTGATGAGTAAATTTGCTGTGGAGCTCAGGCACTGATTCAGTGCTGAGCACCAAGAGACCATCTGAACAGAAAAGGAAATAATGGGGAGCTATTCTGCCACTTCTATTTGCAGTCAAGGCACTAAGGAACATAACTGACCCCAGGCTGGGTGTGTCATCCCTTTTCACCAGGGTAAAATGTATGTGCAGCGATGAGTGTCTTTGGTTTGCCTTATTTAACATTAGTAATAATTAATTTATTTTTTTAAAAAGCAGCACAAAGTACATCTTGCATTTGAGGAGGATGCTGGGCCCAGCTTGGCATCCAGGAGCATGGGACTCCTCAGAGCACCTCTGGGAAACTGCCATTTCTCATTCTTGGGGCTGTTACTGGGGCACTTGGCTGGGTCAGACACCCAGGCATGTTCATACTGACTTTATAGAGGTAAATATAGCAACTGAGCTCTGAGGACCTATTTTAAAAGTGCTTCTCCAACAGAATTCCCTCAGTGCTGAGGGAGTGACTGTCCATGGTCGGGAGTTGCATCACTCTGGATGTAACAGAGGAGAGAAGTGGTTCATCAACAGCCATTCCAGCTTCCTCTGGTTGGGTTTTTGTGGGTTTTGATAGTCTTTTGTGACATGACAGACCTGTGAAGTATTTATTGTTGATACTGGCGTTCTGCCTACTCCTTGGCTTGCTTTTCCTTGCCACTGAGACAGGTGGGTCTGGCACTCAAAGCTGAAAATAGTTGTGCTGCCTTTAAAAACCAAGAGACCTTGAAAATAGGTTAAATATAGTCCCCTGCAGAGAAAGGTTTATGCTTTGCTTTGCTTTGGGAGGAATTTGTGTGATTATATTCTTGTGTGATTATATTCTTGAGGAAGGATCACAAAATGAGAATGGTGCTGATTTACAACTTCTGTGATTTACCAGCATTGACTGACACTCAGATATTGCTGCTGCCAGGTAACATTGAATCATCTTGATGGTCTGAGTTCTTCAGATGCTGCATCAGAGGGAACAGAGCAGTATGGCTCAGTGATGTGTTGAAACATAATGCATCAATTTAAGCCCTAATGCATGTTGAAATGAAAGTATCATCATACACTTGGAGCTCTGCAGCAAGAGAACTTCAGTTACAATACCCAAGCTGCTGCTCACATTTGAGTGCTTACTGGAATGTTGCAGCCTGATTCTGGATGTTAAAATGATGCCTATACAGTACTTACTTTCACAAATAATTTTAGAAAGCTGTGTAAAAATTGATGCCTATCTATATACCCCAGTGGGATGTGGGAGGCAATGAAAACACTTGTACAATCTGGAAATGGGCTGTGGGCTTCAGGTTTCCCACTCTGGTGTGGTTCTGACTCCAGAAGTTGGGTCTAAAAGCCTGGCTGGCTGGTTCTCTTCCTCTCTTACTGAAACACACAGTCAAGAAGATGATAAATACCTGAATACTCAGGTCCTTTGGTTTGATTCCGGATCCCATTCTTGGATTATTGATTTGTCTAATTTAGTAAAGCAGGCTGTAAGCCAGGGAGTGGGTTAGAATGAAATGCTGACAAAGCACAGTGGATTCTGGGCTGGGGATGAACAAGGAAAAGCCAGAACTGCAGCAGTGGGGACATGGTGGGTTCTGAAAGTGAGATGTGAGAGAGGCTCTGTCCCTGATTCTGTGTTCTCGTGGCGCTTCCCAAAGCATGTGGTGTGTAATTAGTGTGTTTGCAGGGCTCACAGTGAGGTACCAATGCAAATACCTTCTTGACCACTGAAATGCAGATGAGGCTTCTCCCTGGTTCACTGGCTGAGCTACTGGGAGGCTGAGCAAGCCTGAAATTGGAGTTCAGTCTTGTGGCCTCCCTTAGGACATTATCTCTTGTGTAGCGTTTTAATGTGTTTGATGGCAGCTGCATTTTGTAGTTTTAAGCTTGTTGAAAACACTTAATGAAATAGCCTGCAAATAGTCTTGAGGTCACTGAAACAGCTGGATGAAGGGCCACTTTTGGAAGAAGGACATCACTTGGTTAATCACTGGAGGTTAATCAAGTGATATGTTCCCTTTCCAGTAACACTCCTGGTGCCACAGGTCTGTGTGAGCTGATGTGGAGTATGTAAGGATGGTCCAGCCACATCCTGTGTTGCCAGAGTGAGCCCTTTGCCAGCAAGTGCTTTAGCAGGAGCTGGAATGAGCAGTGCTTTGACTTTATCCTGGTCCTATGTATGTTTTGTTACCTGCAGGGACCTGAGAGCTTCTAAATGCAGAAAAAGGCATTTCTTTTCCATTTTTTTTCCCAAGGCAAGTGCTTACTGCAATGAATTTGTCACCTATTCCCCTGCCAGCCAAGACTTCTTACTGCACAGGACCCTGCTTTAAGCATTCCAGGCCAAACAGGCTTTCTACAGATACTTGAGGGTATCTTGGGTGAAAACCATGCAGGATGAGACACAACTGTGGTGTGATGTGCTGCTTCGTGTGTCTTCTGTCTTCTCTGCTACATAGACTGGATGTGGGTAGGAAATGATGCGTGGTGCAGGCAGAGGAAGAGGAGAGGGAGACTTGAGGGGATGAATGAGTCAATGTCTGCACCCTTTTTGATGTGTGTGCTGACTTAGAGCACGAGTTGTGGATGGATCTCCAGGTTGCCGTATTTCCGATCCATCAGCTGGATTTTGCAAATGTGCCAAGGGGATTAACTCTGTGTATGGAAGTGCCTCAGCATCCTCTGCTGAAATCCTCCTCAGTCTGGAGGGTTGGGATACTGTGCATTTGTATTTGTCATGTTATTTTTGAGTATCATCTGAGGTCACTAAAGTCATTCTCTCTTTCTGTCCTTAGCTGAAGCTTGAAGATCGCTCAGTGGTCCCTCGAGATGTGGTCAGACACATGAGCTCCAGCGTAAGTGCTTTTTTCTCTTTGTCCCTATTTGATTGTGATACTGCTGCATGGATTTCCAGGACTTGCCAAATTGCCTGAATGGAAGTGGACAGTAATGCTCTGAGCATGTTCTATTTTTAGTGTGTTGGATAGGCTTAGCTGCACCCAGTCAAAGTGGAATTCTGCTAAGGCTGCCTCTCTGCACTTGCATATCTGCAAAGGTCTCCTGAGCCAGCAGGCTTGGTAATGAGGGAATGAGACAGGAAGCCTGTCTACCCTGCCATTCTCAAAGTTTTAAACTAATCCATTCTGAGATGTGGGGGCTGTGGATCTGCTCTCCCAGAGCTAACAGGAAATGGGAGTGGAGGCAGATCCCAATTCCACTGCTTGCCCTGGCCTCTTGGTGTGCTCTGGTGGAGAATTTGAAGGGAATATTTTCAGGGAGACCTTTCAATCTACAATAAGCAGCACTTGTTCAACTTCTCACCACAATACAACAAATCCCAACACTGCTGGAACATCCAACATCAGCCAGTAATTGTTCCCTTTGCTCTTTCTGGATTCTATTCTATGTCCCAGTCACTCTGTTCTGGTTGTATGGCATTTGTGCCCATCAGAGACGTGTGGATTTGGTTTTTGTGTAGGGAACAGTGGGGAGTACTGATGATCAGATGGGATGTGCTCTCTTTAGGAGCTCAGCAAGGTTGGCAGTTTCTTGCTGGGGCTCAGAGCTGACCTCTAACCCTGAGCCATCTGGGCCTGCCATGTGCTCGCCTCTCTCTTCTCTTGACTTGCTTCCAGCAATGTGGCTACCAGGGCTGGGAGGGAGCAGGCAGCTGGCCACTGACTGCTGCAGTGTGTGCAGCCTGGTGCAGGGATGGCCAAGGCTCTTCTCTCACATGGGTGGCTCTTTTTGGTTTTTTACAATAAAGCCCTTTTTTGACAATTAATAGATGTGAACCCACCCCTTTTTCACATATTACATAGCATATTACAAAGTAAACAAGGAATGAAAAGCTTGAATGGTAATTTAAAAATGGCTGAAACAAAGTATTTCCTTAAGAAATGTAATGGTTGTTTGAAATGGAAATTTGGAGTCAACATATCTTTCTAAAACTGTAGCTTTATGAAAGAGTTTCAATCCAAAACAATGAACAAGTAGAAAATGGAATTATCAGCTGCTCACAGTGTTGTACCTGGCACAGCTGGAGCTCTCAGTATATTCTTCTCACTCAGAGGGATGCTTTGAGTCCTGTCTCTCAACTGTTTGTTATCCAGTGCTTCTTAATGTCCTTTTCAGCTTTCAGGACAGCAGGTTGTTCTCCTGGCAAACACGGATGTGCTGCTTTTGTTTGCAATTTCCATACTCTTTTGAGCAGAAATTGGCTCCCCTGGCTTGCTGCACATGTTTTGATAGATATGTACCCAGCAGTTGCCTTGCACACTCATTTATTGTGTGTTTACATGTTCAAGTAATGGCATTTTCTTGATCATTTGGACTAGTGGCCAGTAATTTCATTTTTTTAATTGATGGAATGGTGAGATTATAACTCAATTTCTTCTCTCTATTAAAAGCATAACAAATCTGAGGATGTCTTATACTTCATCTTACCCTCAAATGTTTTAAATGTCAGTAGTAAATTTAACAATAAACCCCTTTTATCTCAAAGAAAAGCTTTGCTTTCTAACCAGACATATTCCAAAAATTACAGGAGCGTTTAAAATAGAAAACCTGCAAGTGTGAGCCTGCCAAATCCAGGATGTGGGATGGCTGCCCTGCACCAGTTGGCCTGGCAAATGGACAATGTGGAACTTATTCTGTATTCAACACACTCTCTTAGGGCTTCTTTTTAACCTTGAGCGGGAAGGACTCGAAATCCTCTGTTCCTCAAGAGAGGAGAGCTGACTCAAATTCATGTGCTTCTCATCAAGCACTGAGTGTGGGGAAAGACTGCTTCAGGGGGAAATACATAAAATGAGATCACTTGCACTGAATGCAGTTGGGCCTGAAAGTCTAATCCAGCTGCATGAGAAGCAGGAAAAGTGGCAGAGCTCTTTATTCCAGGTGATATGCTAATTCAGGGAAAGATTAAAAGCAGGTCTGTAATCTGTCAGACACCTGGATTTTGTTGCTTCAAAGGATGCTGGGCTATGCTGTCCCTCTTAAATAAAGGAATAAGAGTGGTGTAAATATCCCCTTATTAGAAAAGAGAGTGCTGAGGGAAGGAGTAGAAGGATGGGAGGTGGAAGATACAGAATTGAAGCTCTTGGATGGGAGTTTGCTGGTCTGCCTTAAAGCCTTGTCTCTGATGGCAGAGGGATCCATTCAGTGCTTAAATATTCAGTATGTGCAGCGTGGTGCATGATGTCAGGGTAGCAAAATAAGCAGGAGGAAGGTCTAGAGAGTGCACTTAATTCTGGAGTGAGAGGGGCTTGAACCCATGAGCTCCCCTAACACAGTTCAGTCACCTCCCTGTTCCAGTTCTGCCATTGGGGTTGATGGAAATTGATCTTTGTAACAGAACTGTGAAATGCCAGTTTGTTTTGTTTGGCTCCTCCTTTAATGGGATCAGCTAATGAGGGATGGGTGTGTTTGAGCTGTGCCCAGCTATGGGCCTGCCCTGGAAGATGAGAGGAGTTGGCAATGTCTCTGTCCAGGACTGCACTGCTGAGCACTGCTGCAATCTCAGAGTGATTCAGCACAACCCCTCAGCCTGCAAACCTGCCTCCCCTGTCACAGGCTAATGTTTCATGTGACAGAGAAATAAATAAACTCATAATAAAGGAAGGTTCAGTGGCAGGTGAGGGAGGAGAGCTGTGACTCAACAGCCCTGTAGCTCCTGGGGCTGCTCACCACGTCAGTCCCTGCCCTCTTAACCACAGATGGGGCTCTGCACTTGCTCAAATATTTTACTACTGGAAGGCAAAGCAAGCTGAGCTAAACCTGGTTCTCTTGCCCATGACTAATAGCACCCAACTGTGTTAGGTGGGAGACACATCTAGGGTGGTGCAGCTGTCTTCTCCATGGGGAAACTCAGAGAATGGGCAGAGGGTGTTGGACTACATCAGTCACTCCAGTCCTGGTTTTATTCCTTGTTATTCTCTCACCATCCATAAAAAAAGGGGGTTTAGGCCAAGAGACAAGATGATCCACAGAAATCACAGGTGTTGGATTGTATCATGTCTCGGAGCTGCTGTCATGTTGGCTGCTGATAAAGGAAAAATTAATTCTGAAATGTGCAGTGTAGGGCAAGGAATTTGTCTCTTGAGGGTTTTTGGTTCTGACTAACAAACGATCTAAAACCAGGGCCCGAACTGCAAAGCACAGCCAGAGGATGGTGTGGGTATACTTATTTTAGCTGAATCTGGAGGAAAAGCAGGGCAGGTGGCTGTGCTGTAGCCTGCAGAAGCTGTGGGTTTGTTGAGCAGGTGCCACTTCGGAGCAGGCATCGCTCATCCCACGGCTCAAATGGTGCTGGCAGCAGCTGTTGTGAAGCCAGTGGAGTTCTGGCCAGCCCTTTTCAGGTGACAGTGATGGCACAGCCCTGCTGGGCTCTTTCCTGGCAGCCTGTGCAGGCAACAGGCTTAGCTGGGGTCTGCTGTGGTGGAAGTGTAGCTGGGAAAGGCTCCCTTTGCTTCCTGGCCCTTCTGGAAAGGAATGGGAGTGATCTGTGGAGCAGCTGGAGGGAAGGAGCCCCTGCTGCTTTGGGCTCTGCCAGCCTGGCTCTCCCAGCCCTCCTGGCCATGCTGGCACAGCTCTGTGTGAAGCAGGACCCCCTCTCCTGATCCCATGGCTTTGGGAGCCAGGCTGCAGAGCACTGGGCTGGAGTGGTGTGAGGAGAGGACTTGCAGCAGGCAGGTGGAAAGCAAGCCAGCCAAAAGGGCTGAGCAATCTGTCCAGGAATTACCCCAGACTGTCTTTGTTCCAACTGCCAGTCCTCAAGATGAGCCTGAATGATTTGAGCACCAGCAAACTCCTGAACTCCCACAAGGGCTGCCCAGGGCTCTGAGTGAAAGCCTTGACTAAACATTTCACGTGGTCAAAAGAACAGAACTGAGCAAACAAATCCACTTCTTGCAGGGTGTAAGCCCTTTGAGTGTTGTGCTTAAGTCCTGCTGGAGCAGAGACCTTGATGTTTGAGATAAGAACAGCTCATACCAGGGCATTTGTCATGCTGGCCCTCAGTCAGCTTTGATAATGGACTTGTGGTCTTTCATAAAGAAAAATATCGATTGTCCCAGCTGTCAGGAGCAGGGCAGCTGCTGTGTTTGACTGTGTTTGGGTTAGCAGCCCTTCCTTGCAGGCCTCCACCATATGTGTGAGCAACGTGCACATTGTGTGCTCCCTGCCAGGCTGTCCCCAGAAGGCTCCTGACAGCAGGCACTCTTTTCTTGGGGACATAAGAGATTAAAACTTGGTTAAAAAGTGAGGGAGATAATGAGAAACCGTCTCATAATTGGATCAACTGTAAATTATCTGGCTGCAAACCTTGAAATCTGACCAAAGGTACCAGATTTTTTTTCAGTATGGCAGAAAATTAAGACCATTTATAATGTCCTGCAAAATCATGTGAGGTGAAGTCACAACGGCTTTAGAGAATTTCTGTTTTATTGCTGATCTACTCCTGCCTTTGCTGATTCAGGGCAGTACCAGCAGGATGGTCCTGTGGAGCTGCAGAGATTCACTCTGTTGAACAGAGCAGGGAGCCAGGCAGATTTTAAAGCAAGTAAATACTAATCTCTTGGCACAGTGTGGTTTTATTTGACCAGGTGCAGGAGTCCCTGGGCTGCTGCTTTAGCAGCCATTGCAAATTCTAAATGGCAAAAAACCACTGCAGGTCTGTAAGAGTGATCTCACCTTCTGGGCTCTCTTAGTGTCATGTGAAATGCCCCTGGCAGGACAAGGGCCTGAAGGGTAAGAAGGGGTTTAGTCTAAAAGTTTGTTTGTCTCTGCACTTACTGCTTGTACACAGAACACCTACATTTGTATGTAGGACCTTCCCTAGGTAACAAACCCTTTTTCTCTTCTGTGTTTTCAGGACAGTCAGTGTGGAACTGTGATAGATGTCAACATAGAGTGTGCTGTGAAGCTGGTGGGAACCAACTGCATCCTTTACCCTGTCAACAGCAAAGACCTGCAGCATATCTGGGTGAGAACACAGCCAAAATACCCTGGGAGCCAAGGCTTGGTGGTTTGGAGGGATGCTGCTGTGCTTCAAGTCGCTCTTGAAGGCAAAGCATCCATGTTGTGCAAGATGCATCTGCAGTTTGGTTTTATTTTAAACTTGCTGCAAGCATCCTCCTTGGAAGAAGATGATGCAGCATCTCCTCGTCTGCCCATCTGTTCTGTGTTTCTGATCACATTGCTGAGACCAAATTGTCTTGAGGGCTAGACTGGCATTAAATTGTGTGAGGACTCCTGCACTGAGTGTGGAAACCTGGCTGGGGCACCCCGTGGTGGTGGCCCAGAGCTGCTGAGCTGCAACAGCATTGCTGTTTGAACAGGATAGAAAAATGCTGAGATGAGTCAAACATATTTCTGTTGAGCTGGAACAGTCTCAAACAGATCTGGTTCTCTCTTGAGTGGGTAAGTGATTTCCAGAGACCAGGTGGGGTAGGATTTCATCGCTCTTTTTCCTCTGAGATAAAGATAATTTGGGAGTGAAGAGCAGGAATGTCATAACTCATCCCAAGTCACAGCCTGGGCGAAGACAGTAGGATACGAGCTCCTCTGGGAAGGAAAATTAGACTTAGTGATAAAAATTGGCTCCAGCTACAATGATTGATATTTATAAGGTTTTATTTCCTGTTTTCATTGCAGCCTTTCATGTATGGTGACTACATAGCCTATGACTGCTGGCTGGGCAAGGTCTATGATTTGAAGAACCAGGTCATCCTCAAGCTTTCCAATGGAGCCAGGTACTTCTCTCCTTCCTGTGGAACACTGTCCCCCCTGGCTTTCACAGTCCTGGTTTATTTTATGAGAACAAGAAACAGTTTGGGCTTCATTTACATAGTGATAAGTTATCTGCTTGCATAATCTTCAGATGTAGAGCGAGAGAATCCATCTTTCTCTGAAAACATTGAGATTCATTGACAACCCTCTGGAAAAGCTGTAGTCTGAAAGGTGACAGTTTTTCTCAATTCTGGCAGATCAGTGCTCCAGAACTAAAGCATGTTGGTCTTTAAACTCTGCTTCTCCTGTGCAAAAGTAGCTGTTTGAGATGGGTTGTTTTTCCAGACCATTGCTCAGTAGGAGAGCATGACTTCACTGGGATGCAGGGAGAATTCTTACCTTACAAAAGGGTCTGGGAAACTGTGGACACTTGCAGGCTAGTGCTGTTTATCAAAGGTGTAAAAGCAGCCCAAGATTGAACAGCTTTGCTTTTTTCACTGTTATTTGCAGGTGTATTAGGAATTTTTTTTATAAATGAAGGCACAGTCCAAAGTCATATCTCTAGAAAAAGGTTTAACCAGAGGTATTGAAAGAAATGCCTCTGAATATATTTCTACAAAACCAGAAAAAGGATCCGAATTAGTTTCCTCTTGCATGTGAGACATGTGAGTTATTTGTGTGCTAACCCTTATGAATTCACTACATTCACTCCTACTGAGGCCTGGCTTATCCAACAAACTCTTTTATTGATGCAAGGGAGGGAAGGAACCAGTGGAGGGCCAAGAGGCCTGGCAGCTGAGGAATAACCCATCTGTCTTGTAAATTGAGTGTTGACATGGATGTTTGAAAAACGACAATCAAACCCAGGGTCCTGCAGCCAGCTCTGAGTCTGTGTGAGAGAAGTGAGTAATGCAGGAGCTGTAGCAGATGATTGGTGGATGCATTGAGAGTTTGGCTGTGTTAGTGTGCAGTTAACCCAGGCTGGGAGGTTCTTACATGTGTGTGAAACTGGGGGTGAAAAGTAGCCACACATCTGTCTGTAATGCCTGCAGTTACTGCTGCAGTATAAAGCCTTCCTTGGAATCTTGTACCAGCTCCTGCACAGCTGTGTAAAGTGATTTTTGCAAAACCTCTTCCTAAGGAATCATTTGAAATCCCACCAGAAGTCACTCTGGAAATTAAGCCATTACTGAAGCAAATATGCCCAAACTGCCTTTAGGTTCCAGCATGGTGTGAGTAGCAAATGGGACCTTTGCAGCAGAGGGAACTCATCCAGCACCCAGCCTGTTACTGAGTTTGGTTTTTTACATGCTGAATGGAACCTTTAGATCCCTTTAATGCTTTTACAGCTTGTCCATAACCAGTTTTTCTCTGGACCATAAAAGCTCAGTGCTACACCACTGGGTGTGTGGCCAGGCGTGCTCAGGCAGTGTCAGTTCCTTGGGTGCTGTTTGCTTTTGGGGTGGAGGGCTCTGGAAATGTGACCATGTGTCCCCTGTCTGCTTTCCAGGTGTTCCATGAGCACAGAAGATGGAGCCAAGCTGTATGATGTTTGTCCCCACGTCAGTGACTCGGTGAGCTCAGCTCTCCTGAGAGCCTTTTTGATCAACTTTGTCTTGGAAACTTTCCCTGCAGGAGGGAGGGAGAAGGCAAAATGCATTGGCATTTATTAATCCTAAGAATTAAATGGTGTATTACTTGAAGACAGTAACAGTTTAAAGGTAGTGTTAGTAATGAGCAGGTTTTGAGGAGGTTTTACAATTAGTATATCCAGCTGGTTTTTTTGTAAACAACTTGTGTAACACACAGTCAGATGCCTGGTGTCAAGGCGGTTCTCTCACTGCTCCTTCTATCTGCACGTGCTTCAAAAGGCTCTTCCATTTACTGCTTTCAAAACTGTTCCTCTTCTGGAAAAAGGCATTTTGTTTAACATGTGTTCTGCTAGCAGCAGGTTTCCAGGTCACATAAAATACTGTCTCTTGTTACTGTAGTCCATGGCATTGTTTGAATGGAGACCTGCCACCATACCAGCATTTTCCAAATCACGTGGCAGGGAAGGTTTTGCTGGCTTTTGGGTAAAAACAGTTTGCTCTGTGATGGGATCTAACCTCTCTCACCTTCAAAGGCTGATGACAGCTTGCTTGTTCTTCCAAAGGGCCTTGCTGCACTCCTGGCAGCAGTGTTGGGAGATGACAGAGGATGACGTGTCGTTGTTAGGAACCAGCAAAGCAGTCAGCTCTTATCCTTCCCAGCCGTCAAAGCAAAGGTCCCTTTGATCTAAAACTGCACTTCTGCTAAAACTTGATGCCAGTTGCTTGAAGAGTAAATGGGACATCAGTTTAATAGGATGTGCTGCTGTGGTTTTCTGGTGCTGTACAGAAAAGGAGTGGTTTGTCACTCGATACTCTCCACTGCCTCAGTCTCTGCTACTTTGGGTTTTGCAGTATCTTTTCTGCTTGCTAAATAGATGTTGTAGCAACATTCAGCTTCTGGTTTCCCAGTTTTGAGATGGCTTGTTTTGAGTCAGGCTGCCTTGGGAGCCACAGTTTGGTCTGGAACAGAGGCTGTCTCCAGTGTTACTCTTGATCCAGTGCTCAGAATTGCTGTGTCTTAGATGCTTACCTGACTTAGATCTTGTCACACTGCTCTTATCCCTTGTGACAAATTACAAGACTCGGTACAGTTTTGTGCTCAGTGTTTTATCTACCCTAAACTGCTCTGTCCGCCCCCACACTCTGAGCCTCACTATCAGTGGGAAGGAGCTCTAGGAAAGCAATTGTTGTGTTTACTGTCCTGTTTTGTTTTCAAAGAACTGTCATATTAACTAATCCACCTGAGACAGGAATAATAGTTACACACTTAATTTGACAAGTAGAGTAGTGAAGGCAGACATCCTCTGGCTCTGGAAGCTGTAGGTGCCTCAATTAGAGCATGGAAAAGAGATGTCCTTGCCCAGCTGACCTTGTTACTGAGCACCTCTGTGTGGGAATATGCATCTTTTGTTCCTTGCAAGTACCTTTGCTTCTCCTGCCCTGGGTTCTTGTCCCGTTTGGATGTGTGACAGAGCAGGTTGCTATAGGAACTGCTGGCCTGACTTCAGGAATGGATGAGCTCCAGGAGATGGGCTTCTTGCAGACTTCATGGTTAATTTTACTGATGACAAAAGAGATAAGAGAAGTGCTGGAATCTTAAATCTTGGAGTCCTTTACACTGTTCTCCCCCCCTTATTTTTCCCCACAGGGTCTCTTCTTTGATGATTCCTATGGCTTTTATCCTGGGCAAGTCCTCATCGGGCCATCTAAAGTGTTCTCCAGTGTGCAGTGGCTGTCGGGGGTGAAGCCTGTTCTGAGCACAAAGAGCAAGTTCAGAGTGGTGGTGGAAGAGGTAAGGACTGGCACCCTGACACATGGCCACCTCCTGCCCAGCATGGTCCCTGCCTGGCTGGTTGGAGCAGAGTCAGCTTGCCATGGCAACCTCCCAAGAGCAAATGCACTGTGGCTGTGCTGTTCTGAGGTGACAAATTTCTCATTGTGGACTGACATGACTTTTGAGCATGGTTTGGCTTTATCCTACCAAGGGTCCCTGCTGGCACCCTGTAAGGTAATCATGTGTCAGTACACTTAGAGGGCAGGACAGCTGATCATTAGGGCAGTAGGAGCACATCTTCCATTGAAAATTAATGTTCCATGCTGTCCAAAAAGGGAGAAATATTGCTGACTCTTTCCTTAAAGAAGGAGCAGCTCCAAGTCCATTAGCATAGCATATCTTTGTGACATTGGGCTGCTGATTTGTGTGTACCATAGCTTCCTTCCCAAGCCACTTGTCTTTATTTGAAGTGAAAAGCTGTAGAAACTCTGTGTTGCCAAGGGTCAGGCTATGGGAGCATGGTAGTTGTGCTGGATGTGGTAAAACTGCACTTGCCCAAATTAAGTGATAAAAGCAGGTTTGCCACTTTCCTGTGTGTAAATTCAGGTCCAAGACACTGGGAAAGCCTCTGAAAAATTAAACTGCCTTTTCTGTCATTACATTGTAGGTACAGGTGGTAGAACTAAAGGTTACTTGGATCACTAAAAGCTTCTGTCCTGGAGGTACTGACAGTGTGAGCCCTCCTCCCTCAATAATCAGTCAGGAGAAGCTGTCCAGGTGAGATCCCTTGAAAACCCCTTTTCCCTCCCAGCACCCAGGCCCTGCACAGACTGTGGGTGCCTCCCAAGTGATCAGACACAATGCTGCTGTTCCCAGCAGGTTTTTGTCCGTGTTGCATGCCCACATATCCCAGAACTTCAAAAATGTGAGAGAACAACTTCCAAATTAGTTTAGCAGGCACTTGAGTTACCAGCACGAGGGCAAACATCCCACCAGTGTTCTCCAAGTGCTCTCCAGCTGACAAGTGCATAGAGTGGTGTCTGGCAGTGGCTCCCTTGTCCTTCCACTCCTGCCCGGAGCAGGCTGCAGCTCCGTGTGTGTCGGGGTGGGGCTCAGGGTGCGGCTGCAGCCCGGCCTGCTGCTGAGGCAGTGCCTGGTGCCCTCTGCAGGCTGCAGCTGCCACCACGGGCTGCAAAAGCTCTAGAGACAAGTCAGGTGAGCAACAGCACTGTCACTGTGGGTCCTGCCCAGAGCTCGTGTTCTGGAAAAGAGCAGCTCTCAAATGACAGCAAAAAAGCCCAAATGTTTCCTGGCTGCTCCCTCTGGGAGGGAGAGCAACTTGTGTCCCACCCAGACCCTTTGTATCCCCACCCAGTCCCTGATGAGGTTCCTGCTTTTCCTTTAGAATTGTGTGCATGGAAATGATTTGGTGTGGTGTTCTGCCACCCCTGAAGCAGTGCTGCTGGTGGGAGGTCATGCCAGCCTTGTGGGAGGCCCTGGGCACTGCTGGGCTCTGGTACTGGTTTGCACTGTGCTGATGGCTGTCCTCTTCTGCCAGGGTAAAGCGTCTGGGGTGCTTTGACCATGCCCAGAGGCAGCTTGGGGAGAGGTGCCTCTATGTGTTCCCAGACAAAGTGGAACCTGCAAAAATCACCTGTGAATGCCCTGAGAGGAACTGTGTCCTGGGTGAAGGAGCAGTTGCCAAAAAGGTGAGTTAAGGGGTCGAGGGAGGCGTTGACTTCTGTAAGCATTTGTGGTCACTGTGGCTTTTAAAGCAGAGATCTTCCTGGTAGTCATGTGTTCTGAAATGTGACTCCTGAAGTGGTTGTGAAGAGTAATGGCTTGTTGTTGCCAGCAGGGAAGTCACCTTGTGGAGCAGTCTGACTGCTCTGGGTGAAGCACGCAGCTAACACCTTGAGAGAACATGAACAGGACCTCAGCACAGAGGTGTCACCTTGTAGGGGTCAAGGTGTGCTCTGACAGCTGGGACTTAAAAACATGTTGTTCTCGTTAGCATTCTCATGGAGCTGAAATGTTCAGTTAAATCCTTGCTACAGTGAGGCAAGAAAGTTGTTTTTGCTTCCAAGGCTGAGTGAGTCATGTTATGGTCTGTACCTGCTGGCTGGGGAACCATGGTGTTCCTAGAATAACAGGATGTCATCAGTGTGTGGATGGTGACCTCCCTGCATAGCTGTGTCTGTTACATAGATCAACTTGTGCAGCTTCTGGTGGCTTTCCATAACAGAAAAATCCAAAACATGCTGAACATAACCCTGGAGAGCAAATCTCACTTTCCTTGGGCCAGTGCAGTGCTGCTGCTGAGCAGAGCAGTGTGAGATGCTGGTTTGCAGAGTACTCTGGTGCAGGTGAAATGTGCAGAGCCCTGTGGGTGCTGCTTTGCCCTGCACAAGGCTGAGCATTCCCCAGGCTGGCTGGCAGCTTCCTGAGCATGCAGGCCCAGCTCTGACCCAGCTCTGCTTCCTGCAGGTGAGGCGGCTGCTGAAGAAGCAGATCGTGAAGATCATGTCGTGCTCCCCAGAGTCTCAAGGCACCACTGAAGCTCCTGACAAAGAGGCTGCTGCTGCTGCTGACCAAAAATCAGAAGAGCTTAAGCCTGAACCCAAGTGTGAGGTGGATGACTCTTCCAACAGTGCACCGAGTCCTGGGGAGAGGAAGGATGAGCAGCCTGAAGAAACAGGGAAGGAGAAGGGAGGAGCAGCAGCGCGGCAGCAGCAGCCTCCCTTTCTCCTGAAAGATGAAGGGCTGTCTGACTACAGGCTCCAGTCCATGGAGCAGGATGCTGATGATGAGGCAGCTGATGACACTGATGACACCAGTTCTGTCACCTCTTCTGCCAGCTCCACGGCCTCGTCCCAGAGCGGCAGCGGCACCTGCCGCAAGAAGAGCATCCCTCTTTCCATCAAAAACTTGAAGAGGAAGCACAAGAAGAAGAAGACCAAGGTTTCCCGAGAGTTCAAGCCAGGAGACAGGTGAGTTGGGTTTCCACACCTACATGCAATTGCCAAAATGTCCCTTATGCAAGTGCTCAGCTATAAAGCACCCCCTGAGCTCGGGTGCAGGATGCTGGTGAGTTTGGGCACCTCCTGGTAGTAACTGACAGCGATTTTCTTGTGATGACTGTGCAGTGGCCTGTGTGGAATCAGCTTGGTCTCAGTCCAGCTCCTGATGAAACTGGGGCCACGTGACATGACACTGATGCTGTTCCATTTCAGCTGGGCCTCAGGGCACTGACAGAATATCTGTGCTGTGCTAGACTCTGTGTGTAGGGAAAGAGGTGAATAAAGATCACACAGCTTAAACATGACACTAATTGGTTACCTTATTGGCAGCTTCTGCAGAGAGGCAGAGGACAGAGGCTAGGAATGGACAGCTTATCCTAGAGAGCTGTCTGCAGAGCAGCACAGAGCTCTGGGCTGGCAGGGGGTGGCACTGCCATGGTCTCTGTTATCCTTGCACTGCTCTGCACAGACCTGCAACTTTTGCCAGCAGTATACTTCTTAATATTAGGATTTTTTAATGAGAAAAGTGCACTCCTTGAGAGCCTTGGAGGAATTGATTTCAGTAGCTTGGCAGAGGGAGCATTGCATGTATCTGCCCATTTCTAGATAAAACTGGATCTCAGCAGCTTTTGTCTTTAACTTAGGAATGTTTAAATTGTTTCCATGGGATTCAAAGACATCTGACAACTGGCCTGCCTGTCTGTTGGCTTCCCTGGCTACCTAGTTGTATACAGATGCTGCATCAACTGGTGCAAGAGAGCATGTGAGAATTCTCCCAGGACAGTGACATTATCCGTATTCAAAGGATTCCGTTTGAGAATGCCATGAACTTCTTTCACATTTTGTGTAGGTATTTTAGCTTTGCCTGTATGCAAGGAGAGCTGTTCCTTTAGTCCTTGGTGGTTTTGGAGAAATTAGATTTGAAGGTCACAAAGCCCAGCAGAGCAGTATCCAAGTGAGAGAAAAAATGTGGTAAGAGTCCCTGGGAACTGATTCTCAGTTCACTCTTCGTGCCTCACTCCCCACTGAGTGTCTCTGTTTTACTGAAGGCTTTGCTAAGGAGAGCTTAGTGAGATAACCTGGTGGCTCCCTGCACCATCCAGGCAGGTGGGCAGAAATCCATGTGGCAGCCCCAAGAAATTCCAGTGCTGGATGTGATCAGCTCTGCACAAGGATATGCAAGGATGACCATGACAGAGAGAGCAGGGAATAGAGGCTTTTCCAGCACAGGCTGAGAGCCCCCAGCTGATGCTTTGAAGGGGGCATGTGGCAGCTGGGCACAGCTCAGTGTGAGGGGTCAGTGCTGTTGAATATTCCTCTGAGGTGCTGAGGCCATCAGAGATGTTCTGCCAGCACTGCTGAGAAATGCTGAGTGCTGGGCTGCCTGCACTTGGTGCCCACATGTGTTGTGTCACCTCCTGGGCAGCTCTGGCTGCAGGGCCAGCTCAGCATGTGGCTTTGCCATCACTGAGTGACCTGCTGCAGCTCTCTGGGCAGCACACAGACTGCTGCAAATCTTAGTGAGGATGTACAGAGATTTTTATTAATGTCAAGTCTTAATTTTTGTTTGAAGCCACGAACACTATGCTGCAGACAGGATTGTGTCATTTCCTTGCTTAGCCTGCTTTTCCACTCCCATCCTCAGCTGCACATGTCTGTCCCCCAGAAAGCATCTTGGTGCCATATCACACACACACTGGCCTGTTCCAGACCCTTCTCTGATAATTTCTGCCATTGAGTGCTGATCCTACTAGAAGCTTCATCTTATATCCACTTAAAAATATTTCCTTGACATTCATAAAAACAGGGCTGGAGGCAAACAGCTGTATTTGCCTATTGTATTTTCTTTCTGATCTGAATTGAAACCAACATAAATCCACCACTTGTGTTATTCTGGAAGGCCTGGCCAGCAAAATAAAAGGAAGATTTAAAGTCAGCCTGGGATTTGGTTTGTTCTGTGTTGTAGGAGAGATGAAATTAGTGGAGGGCTCATTAGAAGAGGCTGTCCAGCTAGGCTGTAGCCCTGTCCCTCCTGCCCCAAGCACTTTGCCTCCTCAAGCATCCCTGTCAAGCCCCACAGCAGAGAACCAGCATGTGGTCCATTGTGGCCTGTTTGGATTTAATTTCTGAGCTGCAGAAACACATATATGTGTTTAAACAGCTGGGAAGGACACTTTTCTCTTTTAAACAAAATCCTTTTGCTTTACCCACATTCATTGTGTTGCCTCTTTGTTTTGTTTTTTTTTTGTCTCTGGAAGGGCTGTGATGATTTATCTTGCCTTTCCAGTCATGTGTTCCTCTAGTTTCAAAGACTCCTCAGAGCTGTCAGGCTGGAAGGTGCTCCAGTGGAGAAGATCTCAGGTTTCAAAGTATTTGAAGCTCCTGTCGTGCCTCTGTCAGGGGTAGAAAGTGGGTGCTGGTAGATGTTAATTTGCCTCAATAGGAATAAAAGTGAGCTCAGCAGCAGCTCCCTGGAAAGTCAGTCCTTATTCAGTACTGACTTGCAGCAGTGTAACATCTGCAGGGGTTGAGAGCCCATCCAAACAAAAGCCTGCTGTGTAGCTGCTTTCATGGGGTCTAGGTGGGGTTTTCTCTCTTATTTCCCAGCCTGCTGATCCATGTAGCTCTGTTGCTGAGATCCATCTTGATTCCTGACGTTCCCTTTGGTAACTCATTGCCTTTCTGTGGTGCCAGGGTTGCTGTGGAAGTGGTGACCACGATGACTTCAGCTGATGTGATGTGGCAGGATGGCACCGTGGAGACAAACATCCGCTCCAACGAGCTCATCCCTGTGCATCACCTGGACAACAACGAGTTCTGCCCCGGAGACTTTGTGGTGGACAAAAGAGGTATTGGGTGTCAAAACAATGCTCTTAATTGCAAACTGTTGTTCAGTCTGGATCCCCTAACGTGCACTGTAGCTGTTGTTGCTCACTTGAGGTGGGCACCTGACAGGGACAGCAGTGATTCAGATGACTGGGCAGGAATGGCAGCAGAGAACCATTAGTTACACACCAAAGTTGAGCTATGACAACAGGAAGGATGTGGAAGGAATAAATATCCAGGGAGCCAAGCTAGGATTTTTAGTATTTCTGCAGAGCAGGGGTTGCCCACCTTCTCCTCGAAAGGGCCAACAGCTCTGAGCTTTCTCACTCAGAATGAGGGCAGAAACAAACACGCTGCTTTCTTTGTATTATTATCTATCATGACCCTCCCACGTTTTCATGGAGAGTTTTGGGATCCAAAGGCATCTTCTTGAATCCCTTTTCTTCACCAAACCAATTGGTGGTGTTAAGTGAGGGTCACTGGATGAGTTCAGGGAGACTTAGAGCTTTTGGATATGAAATATTGATGACACCATCTGGCTCTCAGCTCAGTTTCACCAGGGTAGACTCTCAGTGAGGGGAGCAGAAGGCACCCAGGTTGGGAAGCAGGAAAGCTGGCTTAGCATAAACAGAGGCTGTTCTGCATGGCCATTTCTGATGAGTAATAGCCTGACTGGTCTTCTGGGTTACACATAGTCTGTGGAAACCAAAGTTACCCATCAGCTCCAACACCACCATTCTAGTTTGGCAACAATTTTCACTGTGTAGGAAGAACTGTTTTTCCTCATGCCATTCACAAATGGAAGGCTTCAGCCATGAGAGCCTGGGGGCTGACAGCCTCAGTCACTGAGCAAAGTCTGTGCTCCTTTGCCTAATTTGTGTGTTTTCTTCCCTACATTGTGACCAAAAGCCCAGAGCTCCCAGGATCCTGGGTTGTATGGAGTGGTGCAGTCTGGGGACCACATTGGCCGTACCTGTGTGGTGAAGTGGTTCAAGCTGAAATCCAGTGGAGATGATGTGGAGGTAAGTGCAGGAGCCTGCTGCAAGCAGCTAAGAGAAAGCAGCCACAGAATGACACAAGCTTCACAGATAAATAGAGATAGGTCTGGGAATCAGCTCTGTATTGATTGTGTGTCCTTGGAAAGGGAACAGCAATGTGCTTTTGGGCCTGGGAGACTCAGCTTGAGGTGATATCACTTCATATTTGTAGATGCCTGTGAGGTAGCAAAGACCAAGCAGAGAATTTACATCCCATGGTAACATCAGGTTCTGGTATGGATGAAGACTTTTGCTGAAGTTGTCACAGTTGGTATCTTGAGTTCATTATAAGAATTTTTCCTCCCCATGTCTTTGCCTGGCTCATGGAAAGAGGATTAATTTATTGCAGGTTGCTGTGCTTGCCTCTGACAGGTGCTATTGCCCATAGTCACCCTAATGCCTTTTTGTTGGGATTTGTAGGAATGCTGTATTTTCCAGTCTTGATAGACTGCAGCCTAGCTGGAGATGAGAGGGAGCCTTGAGTCACTGCTTTCTGCCTTAGGCTGCCAGACCACATTGTCATCACTGAGCAAGGCCCTTCACATCCAGAAGCAGAACATGAGTCTGGCTTGGGGTTGTGCTCCACTTATTTCTCATAATTTGTGAGCTCCTAGCTCTCTTTCTCCAGGAGAAATCAAAGGGAAGATGTTTCCCATTAAGTGACAAGTTTTTTGTCATACACTTCCTGTCGCTTTGGATTGTTGCAAAAGCAAACTCTCGCCCTTTGGGCACCAGGGAATTGCTTTGAGAAATCCGGGTGTTCAGAAGGGAATAAAGCACTGTGCTTGCACATCTCCTCATCATGGTGACGTGGAACCTGAGGTAAAGGTGAGGGTGAGCAGATGAGACAGAATATCTGCTTCCTCTCACTGTTGTGCCTTGGCTGACCTGCTGCAGGATGAGGTGACCAGAAGGGACAGCAGCAGCCTCTTGCAGGCTGTCAGAGCAGCTGAAAAGGGACAAAATAGAACCCAAAAAGTGCTTTGAAGTGCTGGGGGCGTGCTGTGAGGTGAGTGCAGGTGCAGGGGCTGACATGTGCCGTTGTGTTGGGTGCAGCTGATCGGGGAGGAGGAGGACGTGAGCGTGTACGACATCGCCGACCACCCGGACTTCCGCTTCCGCACCACCGACATCGTCATCCGCATCGGCAACTCCGACGGCGCCGCCGCCAAGGAGGACGAGGTGGGCCCTGGCCACGGGGATGCAGCCAGGCTGTCACCAGGCATGGGTGGGGACACTTGGAAAAGTCAGCAGGAAAGCTTTAGGCCTCCTAAATTCCTTAGCTTCCTCATTTTGTATCGGTGTCCCCTGCTGTCCTGAGTGACACGTCAGATCTCTGTCTGGTGGAGATGTAACCTTGAAATCCTTTGACCTTGGTGACAGTCTGCAAGAATGAAGTTGAAACAAGAGCTGGACTTATGCCTGAGGGCTTTTAATAAAACTCTTGCTTAGGATTTCAGAGTAACTTGTAATAAAAGGATTTTCTGTGGGCTCCTGAGCAACAGTGAAGGTGGATTTGTCATGAAACCAGTTTCACTTGGCAACAGAAAACTGGAGTTCTGGTTTTCATCTGAGTTATGTCCATGTTAATTTTGTTGAGTTTATGGATCTCCTGGGGAGGAAGAAGGAACAATTTGTATTGTAGAGGATACACCCTTTGCTCTCTCTAGGGAGACCTCCAGCTTTTGAGCCCACTGCCCTAAGCAAGGGTTAAAAGGTGTAGTGTGGCTCTTACAGCACAAAACACACCCCAGCCTGCTCAGCTGACCTAAATAACCTGCTCCAGGGCAAGGTGCTCCTTGCAGTGCACACCCTGTACGTCTGTGACTTGTCTGTTCATGCCTGTGCTCTCTGGGGAGCCCCCAGTGCTGGGGAGGGGTGAGGGCACCCCACTAGAGGGCACCCCCATTCCATGAAGGGCCTGTCCCTTCCTGCCACACAGAGGCTCTCCTGCTCCTGGTGGAGGGGAGTTTTCCCCATCTCCCTGGTAGTGCTGTGTGGTTTCTGTACATAGGATGCAAGCGTTGCTCTAGGTGGCTTTCCAGCTGGGGAATGTGTGTTTCTCAAATTCCTCCTGCTCTGCACTGAAGTGCCTGGGAAAGAAAAGGGACTGACCAAGCACTCTTGTCTCCACAGCCTTCGGTCGGGCAGGTGGCTCGTGTGGATGTCAGCAGCAAGGTGGAAGTGGTGTGGGCTGACAATTCCAAGACCATCATTCTGCCTCAGGTGAGGTCCTGTTCCAGCCCACAATATCCCTGTCACTCCTAGCTGAGTTACAAGACTGATGTAAATGCTGTGTGTAGAGGTTCACTGGGTAAGGGAATCTTGCTCTGTTGGTTGCTGCATGCCTGTATGATAGGGTGGCTGCCCAATGCTGTTAGCACAGGAAAGTCCTTTTGCCAGGAGGTCTGGGCAGCTAGCTCAAAACTGCTCCTGAATCTAGTGATTAGGAAAGCCTGGGCAGGCTGTCTTTGCCTTCACAAGTGCACTGCATGCTCCCAGCTTTGCCCACAGCTCTGCTCCTGGCCTCCAGCACCTGGTGCTTTGCAGAGCTCAGGGGTCATGGGTTCTGACTGGAGCCCAGGTTCGTGCATTGCCCAATCAGGGCACCACCGAAAGACAATTGCGTGTTCTGTCTCTCTTGTGAAATGGCACCAGAGTGGGGTTTTTTGGCTAAAGAAACTCCTCCAGAAGCTGGGCCAGAGCCACAAATTGTCGCCTTAGCTAACCCAGGGATCATACTCAAATCTGATCCCAGGGCAGGGAGAGAGGAGGGTCGAGTGCAAGCTGAAAAATACAGATACAGCCACACTGCATCCTGCTAATTTGTCTTGCAGTCATACTTGCTACTCCCCATACAGTTTCATCCCGTGTCTTCTCTCCTTGTTGCCTGGGATGAAGTCAGACAGCCTAAAGATACAAGACAACCTGCATCTGTAGGGCCCCATTGTGTCACTGGCAGAGCACACCACTGCCCCTGCTGCAGAGATGCCTTTGGAAGTACAAACTGCTTGAGCAAGATTCCTTTTCAAAGCAAGCAGCTCTGCATTAATTACAGTAGAATAGTCAATGCCTGCACTATGGCAGTGGACTGGGGCTGTACAAAGCAGGCTGCTGTCTCCCTTCCCCCTGTTGTCACATGTGCTTGGATCACAGGCACAATCAGAGGTCTGATGCGTGCTCCACAAAGGGCTGTTCTCACTCTGCAGTGCTGGGGCTCTGCAGCAGCTCCTGCTGTGTCACGCCAGGCCCTTCGATTCTGCTTGTCTGTGTAATTATGGGAGTTGGGGAAATGTCAGGAGCATGAATTATCACTTGGTAAAACCATGATTTATCAATGCCTGACCATGTGCCCAGAGACGAGCTGTCTGAGTGCTTTTTCACAGCTCTAAAAATAAAGATGGCATAACTGGCTAATTAACTTTCCAGCTCAGATTTGGATTAGCTTTGAGGGCAGGGAGTTTTGATGGCTTTTCCTGCCTGCAGTCACTTGTGTTGAACCCAACTAACCTCTGCTGGCTGCCTGTCTCTGGGTGGCACAGGACTGGCTCAGCAGTGCTGGTTCAGTTGAAGGTTTTGACAAGATGACTGAGTGTCCACGTGTTTTAGCTTCTGGGGTCGTATCTGGCAAGATTAAGAGGATTCTTGAGCTGTCACTCAAGTGTCAGAAGCCTGTGGATAAAGTGTTCCCATCTTGTAACTCCAAACAGAGCCCTGCAAAGGTGTTCCTGCTCCCCTGGTTCTGTGTTGGTGCTTGTAGCTGGGGGAGGTCTGTAAACCTCCCCAGAGGGACCTTGTGGGACACAGCATGTGCAAAAGCAGGTATAACAGCTAAAGCAGCCTAGCAAGGCTCTGTTAGCAAGTGGTGTGTGTCACAGAAGAGGAAAGCTGGTATGGGAATGTGTTCCTGGTTCCAGCATTGTCTCTGTGGAAGGACAGAGTGTGGAGGCAGCCAAACCAGGGCTCTGTGCCAACACAGTTGCTGGTGCAGAAGCAGGACCAGAAATACCAACTCCTCACATGATACCAAACACCTTCTGAGCTCTGTATTCTGAAACCCTGGGGCATCCAGGTAGCTCCAGGGCTGGATCCCAGACTGGGGTGACTGCAGCCCACCTCAAACTTGCCCTACTTTTACCCCCAATGCCATATTTTGAAAAGTGGAGGATGGGGGTCCGTGGTTTCATAATCTGTGCCAGTCCACCCTGTATAGATGGAATGGGTTGAAACAGCCCAACCAATCCCAGATGGAAGCTCCTTTAGCATAACTTGCTTTTAAAAACAACTAAATCTGCCTCAGCCTAAGTCTCATGTAACTCTGCTCTCCTTTAGCACTTGTACAATATTGAATCAGAAATTGAGGAGTCTGACTACGATTCTGTGGATGGCAGCACCAGCGGGGCATCTTCAGAGTGGGAGGATGAAAGTGATAGCTGGGAGACAGACAATGGCCTCATGGATGATGACCACCCCAAAATTGAGGACTTTGAGCCTGAGGAACCAGCAGCAGAGGAGGTGAAAAAAGTAGAAGAACAAGTCCAGGGAGCTGTGGCTATGGCAGTTGCAGATCTGGCTACAGAGAAAGCTGCCAAGGATGGAGCCCCAAAGAGCTTCAGGGAACTAAAGGAGGCCATCAAGATCTTGGAAAGCCTGAAAAATATGACTGTGGAGCAGCTGCTGACTGGCTCTCCCACCTCCCCAACTGTGGAACTGGAAAAACCCACTCGGGAAAAGAAGTTCTTGGACGATATTAAAAAGCTGCAGGAGAATCTGAAGAAGACCTTGGATAATGTGGCTATTGCTGAGGAGGAAAAGATGGAAGCCATGGTAGAGACAGAGAAGAAGGAAGAAAAAGCAGAGGCACAGACACCAGTGAGGTCAGAGTGGCCCAGTGAGACACCAGTGCTGTGCCAGCAGAGTGGAGGCAAGCCTGGAGTCACCTTCACCAGTGCCAAGGGAGAAGTGTTCTCTGTGTTGGAGTATGCTCCAGGTGAGTGTGGGATACTTTGTTCTTCCTTGCTTTCCTGCAGTGTTTGTTTCTCCAAAACCTTTGCCTCGAGGCCTTTTGGATTGTGTCTCCTCTCTTCCTCTTAGTTGTTTTCACAGCTCATTAACTGGGGAGGAGAAATTAAGCCAATTTCCGTAGCACAGTGTGTTCTGGGACCTAAACATGGCTTTTAGATGGCATCTCTAGGCACTCCTGCAGCTTCCCAAGCCTCAGAAGTGTGCTTCCCTCTTTCCCAGGGTGGTAACTAATGGTGGAGGCCTGCAGAGATCAGTCACTTGTCATTGCATATATTTCCCTGCAAGTTGCAGGGTTTGTTCAGGCTTTTTTTTTTAAGGCTGAATTGGTTGAGAAGCAGAGCAAGAACAGCTGGTGTTCTTGTGCTGGTTGTCCTTGGTGAGTGAGTGTCCTTATTCCCTGGCACCAATGTCAGTGGCCAGAAATAAAAAAGAGCATCTGGTTGTGTGGAACACTGGTGACAGTGGAGCCCAAGGTGCTCAGGAGCCAGCCAGGCCAGACCTGGGAGGGAAGGGTGGCCAAACTGTTGTGAAGCTGCAGGGGTGTGCAAGGGAAAACAGGGAGCTGTGCTTAGGTCTGGCAGAGAAAGGGCCATTGCTCTGTGGGACTGTCCTGGGTGTGGGACAGAGCTCCTCACTGGGGCACTGGGACAGTGAGAACAGGAGATGCAGGTTGTGGCTGCTGTAGTGTGTGGGAAATAATCTCTCCTGCCTCCTGGCTCAGCACCAAAGCAAGTTAACTCCTCTCTTCCACATGATGCATATTCCACATGGGTAGATTTGCCTTCACAAGGAACCTGTGGCAGTTCCCAAAAGCAGACTGTGATCCTGTTCTCTTCCTTGCCCCACAGATTCTCATGCCTTCAAGAAAATGGAGTTCCAGCCTCCAGAAGCAAAGAAGTTCTTCAGCACTGTGAGGAAAGAGATGGCTCTGCTGGCCACCTCCCTGCCTGATGGCATCATGGTGAAAACCTTCGAGGATCGAATGGCAAGTGCCTGCTCTCAAATGCCTCTGTGCTAGTGCTGGGCTCAGCATCCACATCCCTGTCTTTGGAATTCCATGCTTAGCCCTAATCCTTTGCATTAGAGCTGCAGGAATGTGTGCAGCATGTGAAACAGGGCTGTAATTCCCTTAAATGGCTCCTTTTGCTGCTTTTGCATTCCCCAAATCAGGGTGGCAGGCAAGGAGCTCCTGGTTGCAGGGAGCCTGTTCTGATGCTGAGTGGGCAGACAGGCAGGCAGCCAGCAAGGGGCTGTGTCAGCAGGGAGCAGCTTTGGGATTTTTGGCCATCCTCAGAGCTCTGTTTCAGATCCAAAGGCTCACTCTGCTCTCAGGGTGCAGCTTCTGGGGGGAAGGTGCCTGGAGATGTCTTGGTTGAGCTGACACTTGTGAGGGCAGAGACAATCACATCCCCACTCTCCCTGTGTGTAAATACAGCCCTGCCAGGGTAAGAGAGTGTTCCCCAGTGCCTGACCTCTGCCTGTCCCCACAGGATCTCTTCTCAGCACTTATCAAAGGGCCCACACGCACCCCATATGAGGATGGCCTCTTCCTCTTCGACATCCAGCTGCCCAACATCTACCCCGCGGTGCCGCCTCTCTTCCGCTACCTGTCCCAGTGCAGTGGGAGGCTGAACCCCAACCTCTATGACAATGGCAAAGTGTGTGTCAGCCTCCTGGGGACGTGGATAGGCAAGGTAACTGTCACCCACCTGTCCCTGGGAGATGGGGGTTGTGCTGGGTTGTGCTGGGCTGCTTCTGGAACAACGCGCTTCCTACCAGACCCGGGTGACTTCTGCTTGTGGGTGGTGCTTGGGCTTTGGGCTGTGTTTTGGGTGTCTGGAGCAGATCAGTGGTGTGGTTGGGCTTTTTCTGGGTCTGTATTTGGCTCATCTAATGAGAAGCCCGTGGTCAGACCAGCCATAGCAGAGGTGCCAACACCAGCATGGGGTGTATCCCATGGTTTATGTCCCTGTCTCCCACACTGTGGACAAATCAAGTAGCACGGTACAAAGTCCAGCTGAAGACTTGGAATAAACAGAGCCAGGGAAATGATGTGTTTTGAGCAGGTCCATGGCCAGGGCAGCTGGGGAGGGGCTGGGACTGATGGATGGTGTGTAGGGTTACACCATTCCAGGCAGAATTGGCCTGAGGGGTGTGGTGCTGATAAAAAAATAACGGAGATGTGTTGTTGAGATGGGACACCAGCACGTCACGTGCTTGTGGAGTCAGTTCCTTGTTCCTGCTGTGAGCCACAGGATGTCAGCAACAGAAATGCAGAGAAACTGGGGCCCCACTTCATCTGTCAGTTGTAACAGAGCAAACTGGTGGTGCTTCAGCCCTTTAACACATCTGTGTGTGCATTCCAGGGGACCGAAAGGTGGACCAGTAAATCCAGTCTCCTTCAAGTACTCATCTCCATCCAAGGTAAATGCTCCTGCCAAGCCAGTGGGACAGGAAAAGGCAGAGGGAGGGAAGGGATGTTGGCTTATGGGGGGCACACAGTTGAGATCTGCCATCCCACTTGGGTTAGTGCTGCCTTTTGCTCTCACCTTGCTGGACAAAGCAGTGTCCTTATCTCTCCACTTGAGCAGTGGAAGCAGCTGCCAGCTTTTCCCATGCCCAGAGTTCTGGCTGCATCCCAGGGCTCTGACACAATGCTTTCCCTTCTTCTCACTGCAGCAGCCAAGCACAGAGTTGCCTGCTTGTTGCTCTGAGCTGACAAAGGTGAACCACTGTGTCCTCAGCCAGTTACCAAAGTTAGTTGGAGTTGCTAAACTGGGCCTCATCTGCAGGACTTTTTTTTTATCCCCACTGAGTCACCCGCCCGTCCTACATGGGGCATGTTTTGCACATGATGCTGGTGTTTATGCTCCTTCCACAGCAGAGAATAATCAGGGGTGTGCCTAGACGAGCCCCAGGGCTTCCTGCCATGGGGCTTTGCTGTGCCCTATCCAGTTTGGGAGCAGACAGACTAAATCACAACTTCCTCATGGACAGCTTTGTGTGCAGGGAGCCCAGGCATGTGATGAGAAACCTTTGACACAGAGCAAGGGTTCCTGCTGACTTGAGGCAACTCCTGCTCCTCCAAACTCCCACAGTCCACCTGAACCCTCCTGTGGGGGAAGGACACCATAATAAAAGCCTTTTCTCGTTTACAACACCAAGGATCCAAATTTAGAAAATGAAGTACTAAATGTTTTACTGGAGCAACTTGGTGTTAGGGCAAAATCTCTTGTCCTGCTGCCTGGGCTTTGAGAGACTCATCATCTCCCCAGCTCTAATGCAGCTTGTGGCAGGCTGCCAGCAGCCTGGCAGTGCTGGTGCTGTTGCTACATACCTGCAATTTCATTAGACCAGAAGCAAGCAGGAGAAATCTGTGACTTGTTACAGTCTTCTCTGTCTCAGAAGTGCTCTGTCTGATGGGTCTGTGCTGGATAGGGCAGAACCTGGCCAGCTCAAAGCCTCTTGCTGCAGTCTGGCCTTTGTTTTGATTAAGAGGAGGAGGAGGAAAAAAACCAGTTTTGGGTGTGTTTGTGAGGTTTTGTGCAGGAGGGGTGGGGAGTGAAGGGAGCTGTGAAACCTCTCCCCTGCTGCCCTTTTGACCTTCTCTGCTGTTGTGTGCCCTCCACACTGTGCTGGTGTAGGGCTGTTCTTGCCAGCCAGGGATCTTGGATGCCGCTCCCTGTAGTGTCCGAGGTCCCCACCAGGTCACACAACGCTCCCCTTGCTGCACCAGTCCTTCGTATCCTGCGGGTTCTGCTGGTTCAGCCTGACCCTTCACCTTGACCCCCTTGGCAGGACTCGGGGCCCGGCAGCGCCTGCCTGGGCCGGCAGTTCCGCTGCTCCTCCCTTACCCTCGGTGTCCCCTTGTCCCGGCAGGCCTCATCCTGGTGAACGAGCCCTACTACAACGAGGCGGGCTTCGACAGCGACCGGGGGCTGCAGGAGGGCTACGAGAACAGCCGCTGCTACAACGAGATGACGCTGATCCGCGTGGTGCAGTCCATGATGCAGCTGCTGCGCCGGCCCGTCGAGGTCTTCGAGCACGAGATCCGCGAGCACTTCCGCTGCAACGGCTGGCGCCTGGTGTCCCGCATCGAGTCCTGGCTGGAGACCAACGAGCTGGTGGAGCGCAGCCACGAACGGGCCAACGGGGCGGACGGCACCTCCCTGCCCTGCGCCGCGGGCGGCCCGGCCGACAGCCCCGGGGAGGCGGCGCCGGCCGAGCAGGGAGCGGCCGCCGAACTGTCCGACTCGGCGCTGGACGGGAAGGAGGAGCCGGACGAGCCGGAGTTCCCGAGTGCCGCCGATCTCCAACAGTACTCAGACTCGGAGAGCACGGGCCAAGCCAGGGGGGACCTGGCCAGAGACCGAACGGACGAGGGGAAGGCTGCCCAGGACTCTGCCTCGCAGCCCAGCGTGAAACCAAAGAAAAGGAGAAAGAGCTACAGGAGTTTCCTGCCGGAGAAGAGCGGGTACCCTGACATCGGGTTTCCCCTCTTCCCTTTGTCCAAGGGGTTCATTAAAAGCATCCGCGGTGTCTTGCAGCAGTACCGGGCTGCCTTAGCAGGGGCCAACATCCCGGAGTGGACAGAGGACAAATAAACCGTCAGGTTAGGGACAGGCAGGTGCAGGGGAGAAGGGAAAGCAGTAGAAAGTAAATTGGCAAATGCTGTTACCGATCAACTGGCTTCTCCTTCCAGCTTTTCTTCCTCAGCTTGGTTTGTTCCAAAGAAGGTGGTAGGCCCGATTGCTCCTCTGAGGAAAGGTTGTTTAAGCATGAATAACTCCTTGCCCCCAGCCCCTCTTCCTTTCCCCTGTCCCACGTACGTGCTCTTCTTGCAAGTTTGACCCTGCAATGGTAAGATTTGAGACCTGCACAGAAGCAGTCTTGCAGCCACGTTCCCTCTGCACTTTCATCTTGGGGCACCTTTCCACACAAGGACTCTTCCCACCCAGCGCTACACCCAGCAGATTGTTCTGGTGGGGTTCCAGCCAGGAGAAGGGATTGCTGTAGTTTCTGGAAATGAAGGGCATTGCCCTCCCAGTCTTTTATTTTTCTCGGCATTCCCATGGGTTCTATGAAGTCTACCCCAGCTTACCTGTACGTAGCCATTGGATTGTGTTTGCATTGGAGTTGTCTCACCATACAGAGTTGCTCTAGTCTTAGTTGTTCACCAATAGCTTCGAGGTTCTTCCAGTCGGGGTTGGCAGGCAGGGCCAGAGCTCTGCACTGGCTCTTGTGCTGCCCTGGGAGTGCTGCAGGCTTTCCAGCCACTTCTGCAACTTCCAGCTCACTCTCCTGGAGGAAGTCTAGCCATCCCCACTTCTGTTTTCTGCAGAGTAAGGCAAACTTCCCTTTCCCCACCATGCATGCCTGTCTTCTAGAAATACATGGGATTCGGGGTTCTGCCCTCGTTACTTGCTTAGGTATCCGTGTCTTTTGTTCCCAGCCATCCCGGCTGTCACACAGCACTACACCCACCCTGGATCCTGGCCTCACCCAGGCAGGGGGCAGGGAGTGATGCTGGGGCCTCTTGTAGATCTGGCATCAGTCTGGGTGAAGCTGGCACGGCTGCTGCTCCCTCATCCAGCTGCACACAGATGTTCCGGAGCCGCTGGAGCCCAGGGTCACCCGGGGAAGTTGAGTCATGGAGGCCCCGTTGTAGCAGCAACAGCTTGTGAGGGTTCCTGTGCTGTTGCATCAACTCTGGTTTGTGCTGCTATCAGCTCCTGCCCTCCCCAGCCATTTCCCAGGGTGGGTTGGCTGTGGCTGGCAGCGCTGCGGGCACAGCACAGCTCCCTCATCCCAGCCACAGGCTCTGGGAAACACGTGGCGAGGGCAGCCCGTGCTGCAGCAGCCCGAGCTGCTGACTGTGAGCACTTTGAAGCAGTGAATTGCCATAGCCCCTGGTCAAGACCCTTCCCCAGGCCTCTGGCCCTGTCTGCACACACCTTCACTTCTGGAGCGGGGCAGTCACACTCCAGCCCTGCTGCCTTTGCCCGGTGCTCGGACCATGGAGAGGCACCCAGGGAGTGTCCAGGGGAGCCCAGTCTGTCAGGGAGAGGCCATGGGTCCTTCCAGCTGCACAAGGAGATGGTGCCCAGCTTCCCAGGGAAGAGTCAGGCTGAGCAGATGGCTCTGCCAGACAGAAGGATGGAGCCAAAGCTCTCCTTTGCTCTTGCTCTTTAGGGCCCTGGTCCCTTCCCCCCAGCCAGGCTGAGGTCTGGCCTTGGTTAGAAACAGAACAGCAGGACAATCCTGGATGTTGGAGCGATGCTTTCTGCTCCCAGAAACACCAAGGGCTGCACCCACCAGCCCCAATCCCCCCCAGCTCCCTGTGCATTCCCAGTGCCCCCGTGATGGTCCCGAGCCAGGGGCTGGCTGAACAAAGCCCCTCTTGTGTCCCCATCCACCGTCGGGATTTGGGAAGACTCGTCCTTCTGCTGCTCCAGAGGATTCCGGGCTGGATCACCCGGCAGGTGGGAGGTCTGGCAGATCCCACTGGGCTGCGGGGAGCCCTGGGCGGGGCAGGGCGAGCTGCAGGACCCGCGGTCGGGAGGGAAGGGAAGGGAAGGGATCCCTTGGGTGGAGCAGGGGAGCAGCGCCGGAGGGTGGGGCCGAGCGGGACAGCGGGGCGAGGCCGCTGCTCCAGGACAGGCAGAGAGGCTGATTCCACAAGCGATTAAAGCTCTTGCAGGCAAAACCACGGTTGGTGATCCACAGGCACTGACATCCTCTGTCCCCAGAGCCCCGATGGACAGGGAGGGAGGGAGGAAGAAACTCCCTGGGGAGGGGGGAGAGCCGTAGGGTTCCCCTTTGCTTCTCCTTTATTCTGTAACTCTCATCTCACAGGGCAGGGGTTGGGCGGGCAGCACGTCCTCCCCTTTGCCCAAAAAGTCTCTGTTCCGAGTCAGGAGCTTTTGCAGGGGCTGGGCTCCCTCCGAGGAGGTGGATGTTGGCCTTCTGGAAGGGGACACTGCTCCCCCTGGCACCGCTGGCTCTCTGCAGCTGTCCCAAACCCAAGCGTGCACAGAGGTTTACAGAATTTTCTAAAGCTTTTGATAATGTGAAGCTCCTGGGTGATGAGGCTGGTGGTGAGCACACTGCAGCTATGTAATTTTTTGTGTATGTATGTAATATTTAAGGGTAACAAAATTTAAAAGGCTAAAACCTTAAAAAAATGAAAAACACACAAAAAAAGCCAAAGCATGATGCATATTGTTAGCCTTAAAACTGGCTACACGACTGTGTGATGTATAAATGAGAGCAGCCTGTAACTGTTTTAAGTGCTGGGGACGGGGAAGAAGCATTACAAAATCAGTTTGTAGCCTTGATTCTGTACAGTATTTAATGAATTAAAAAACAAACCTGACTATTGAGGCCATGCTTAGAGGTGTGTCGTTTCACGTGCAGATGTGGATGCTTGGTTGCTTACGATATATGTATAAAGTGCTGTGTGACCATTAAAACTTTTTTTACCTGCAGATTATTTTTTTTTTTTTGTTTGGCTAACCAAGGTGTAATAAAGGAGGGAAGATGACTTGCCATTAAATTTTGCCTCTGTGAGTAGTTCTGGCTGTTGTCTCTTTCTTTCCCCCCTCACCCCCTGCCACGCTCCTGGCACTTGCCCCTCTCCGGCGCATCCCTCGCCAGGCTCGGGGCTGGATGGGATCCCGCTGGCTGGAGCTGAGGCCAGAGCCCAGAGGGATCCAGGCAGGTCTGGCAGCGAGGGGCTGCCCCTGTGGCTCCCTCTAAACGGCTCCCCCACCCCGGAGGGGCAGCTGCCAGGCTGGTTTACTTTGTTTTCTGTGGTGCTCTGGAGTGGCTCGCTGTGTGCGATCCAGGCCAGACCCAGGGCAAAAAAAACCCTTTGCAGCCCCCCAGCGTGGCAGGGATGGCCCTGGGGAGCTCTGCCCTGCCCAGCCCCTCACCTCAGCACGCAGGTAAGTGTGTGAGGGATGAGGTGTGGACACGGCCGCGGCCAAGGGGCTCCCGCAGCTCCTGCCGCTGCTGGAGCCTGGAACCCTGAGCGATGTTCCAGCCCCTGGGCTCCCTCCCTGGCCCCCTCAGCCTGCAGAGCAGCTGGAGGGGCCGGTGCACGACACGGGCAGTGTCTCAGAGTGCTGGGATTCGCTGCTTTGCTGGAGTTGTTGGAAGCACCCCCTGCCCTCTCCCTCGGGAGCCGGGAGCGAGGGGCTGTGCGGGACGAGCAGCCCGAGGCTCCCCTGGAGCTGCCGTCCAACAGGTTTGGGAAGCAGATGGGTGATGGCAGAGATGTGCAGCAAAAGCTGGGGAAGGGAGGGCAAGGCCAACCTGCTGCTGTGAGCCACAACAGCCAGGCCGGCAGGAGACTCCGGGGAGTCTTTCAGGGGCCGTGAGCCTGAACGGCTCCGCTGCCCTGATCCGTGTCCCTTGGAGACAGCGAGAGCTCGGAGCGCATCCCCTGCCCTGGGCTCTCCCTCCAGCAGCTCAGCAGGGTTAGAAAGTTATTGCTCAGCCTGTTTTTACACCTGGCCCGCTGCCACGGTGGAAATAACTTTATTTTGGGAGGTGGTTCCCAGCTGCTGCCTGCCCTGCTGGCCCGGGAACAGGAGCTCCTCGCCATGAGCGAGTGGGGCCATGGGGGGAGGACAATCGTGCTCTTCTTTCCCGGATCTTCCATCCTAATTGCATAGTTTGCAGATGAATAAATGCAAACAGGCATCACTGTTTACCCTTCTGCTTTGTACTTGAGCGCTGAAAATGAGGTTTAATTATTGCAATTTTATACCAAAGAGGCTGAGTAATCCCCCCCAGGCAAGCCCCGGGGCAGGGACCTGTAGCAGGGCTCCAGCTGGCCCCGGGCTGCCAGGGAAAGGGGATGCAAGAGCCCCCCAAAGGGCCCCGGCTGCCGGCAGAAAGCCAAACCCCTCAGCTCTAAGGCCCCTTCCTGAACCTCTTCCATGAGCCCTTCCCTGCTGTCGCTGGAGGCACCGAACTTCCCCAAGATGTCCCCAAGGGTCACTGCAGGGCCGAGCTCGCTGGGTTCAATCAGGCCCAGCACGAAGCTGAGGGGAGGCATCGCTGCACCCCAAAAATGGGGGTGAGTGGTGGCAGCAATGCCCCGTGTCCTGCATCCTCCTGCGAGCATCTCCAGGGCCCCTCGCTTCGTGCTGCCCCTGGCCCCAGGATGTCAGGGAGGAAAGGGCCGTGGTGCTGAGCTAAACCTGTCCTGGCCGGGTGTGGCTGAGCCCTGCCCCTGAGAGCAGCCGTGAGCTCCGATTCAAAACCCGGGGGGGAATTTTTTTGCAAACGCTAGATATTTATTTTGCATTTCTCAGAAGAATAAACTCCGCTTCTACAGGAAGCTTTGGGTAGAAACATTCTTAAAAAAGTCGGTTTATTGTATTAGATCCATTGGTCCTGACCCTCCCTGGGGGGGTGGCACTGGCTCCGGGGCGGGGACACAGCAATGCCACCGTGTGCGTCCGAGCCGGGGAGGGGACGGGGCTGTGCCGGCGCAGCCGCCTGGGCAGGGACCTCGTACCAGGGTAAAACGCTGGCGTCTCGCCGGCACCGAGTACCTCATGGGGCTCGTGGCTCATTTTTGGGACAACTCTGGTGGCCGTCCCAAGGGGGGGTAAAGCTAAGCGTGGGGGCAAGCGAGGGGATGAGCCCCACGCCCCCCAAGAGCTATTGCTATGGAAGGAGGGGCTTCCTGAGTGGGACGAAGGCTCTGCCACCCTGGCGCCGGGCCGTGCCGGCAGCTCAGCGCCGCGGGGAGGGCGATGCCCGAGCTCAGGAGCCGCTGAGGACGCGGCAGAGGCGGGCGTGGACCTGGCCCTGCACGGGCTCGCAGGCCAGCGCCTCCCCGTCCACCGTCATGACCCCCGCGGCCACCCGCGGCTCCAGGCGGAACGCCCGCACCGGGACGTAGCACAGGTGGGGACAGTTCAAGTCCAGGTGGGTGCCCCTGGCCATGGACAGGAAGAGCTTGAGCAGCGAGACGCGGCTGATGCCGGCCTTCATGTAGAACAGGTGGATGCAGCCGTCGTGCAGCCGCGCCGCCGGAGCCATCAGCATGTTGGTGCCCAGGTGGGACTGGTAGATGGCGTAGACCAGGACAAACTCCTCCTCGGGGACCACGGTCCAGTGGGCCGGCACGGGCTGGCCCAGCGGCGCCAGCAGCGAGTCGGGGGGCAGCGAGCCGGGCGCGCCCGTCCCCGCCGGCTGCGGGATGTGGCCATTGGTGACCGGCGCCTGGGGGTCCCGGGGGAGGCTGCCCTGCTCGGCGGCCACGGGCAGGTAGGACAGGCGGCCCTGGTACACCCTGAGCTTGGCCAGGCACTGCAGGGTGCCCAGGGTGAAGCGGGCGCTGCCCAGCCAGCGGTACTTCTCGCTGTCGATGTCCACGTCCGAGATGAAGCCCCAGCCAAAGCCCAGGAAGGAGAAGAAGCGCTTGCCCGAGGCCGTGCTCAGAGAGACCAGGTCCATCTGCGTGTGCAGCCCCTTGCACAGCATGAAGGTGCAGTTCGTCAGCAGCTTCTTCTTGGCGACGTGGTCGTAGCTGTGAGGGATGGAGGGGGTGAGTTTGGAGCTCACGGCCCTTCCTGGGGTCCCAGGTAAACTTCACCCTTGTGTCATGGTTGGGACAAGTCCCAGCTGGGGGACAGTGTCCCTTAGGAACAGCTACTGGGAGAGGTTCTGCTGGGGGTGGGAAGGATAAACCAATTCCTGAAAGAGGGAACTGAGTCAGGACCTGGTCCCCCCACACAGCAGGATTGGCTGTGTCTGCTGTGGATCCTTTAGGTTAAAGATTTACCAGTGCTGAGCCCAGAGAGGAGAAAGGGCGTGGGGGGGTTGGGCACACACCGATGCAATCCCTTGCTCACTGGGGTTGGGGCTGTGCTGCACCAGCCTGTGGGGAGCTGAGGACCCTGACAGGCACCCCTGAGCAGCCCAGCACCCTTCCCTGGGCCGGAGCCCTGCACAGCCTTCCTCTTCCCTCATCCCCTGCCTGGTTCCAGCGCAGTCCCACGTGCAGGGGGCAGTGGGGCCAGGACTCACCCTCCATAGTAGTTGATGGAGGCAGCCAGGGCGTTCCCAGAGCCTCCTGGCAGGATGCACAGCGGCTTCTTCAGGGCTTCCCTCCAGTCTGGACGCTCCATGAGCCCGTTCACCACCTGCAGGATGAAGGAGCCTGTGGTACCCCAGGAACCCAACGGCCCCTGCCCAGCCCAGGGGGAGCAGAGCCCAGGGTGCCCCCAGGCAGGGCAGGACAGAGGCCACGGCTGCTTTGCTCCAAGCTTGGTGCCATCTCTCCTTTGTCATTCCCTGCCTGGCTTCGTGACTCAGAGCTTGGCTCCCACCCCAGCTCCCTGCCCATCCCGGGGGATGCCCGTGGTGCCCCTCACCTCGAAGAGCAGCCCGTCCCCAGACACGACCACCAACGTGTGCCACTGCGACAGGTCCTCGTCCCGCACCTTCTCATGCGCATGGTGGGGCCGTTCTGCCGGGGAAAGCGGAGAGGTTGGAGCGTCACCCTGTGCCCCTTTTGTCACCCTGTGCCCCTCTGCCTGCCTGCTGCCACCCCAGGCACTGACCCCAGCCCCAGACGGTGACCCCAGCCAGGGAAGCAGGAGGCGAGGCAGTGACCCCTCGAGTACAACCATCCCACAGGACGGGCTGACGCAGGAGCCAGAGGCCCTTGGACGAGGCTGTCCCTGCGTGGTCATGCCCAGGTCGGATCCCAGGGAGGGCAGGGGGAGGAGGAGGAGGACTCCTGGACTCACCAGTGACGAAGACGGTGGTGGCGATGTCGGCCTCGGCCAGCATGGGCTGCACCACTGCCTGGAAGTCGTCGAGCGCGCGGCCGGAGCCGCTGTGGGGGTTCAGCAGCACCAGGGCGCGGCAGGGCCGGGGCAGCACCCCATAGCTGTCACCTGGGGGGGACAGGGGGCTCAGGGCACTGGTCATGGCCCTGCCCTGGGAGGGCTTTGCCAAAACCCAAAGGGGAAAGGAACCGGCCCTTCCCCATCCCCGTGAGGTCCCTGGGCTGCCTCCCTGCCCAGGGGCAATGGGGGTGACAGGGATGGAGGGTTCCTGCGGGGAATGCTGAGGGGGTGGCAGAGACAGCACACAGGGGCCTGCAGGGACTCATGTTGAGCTCCCCTGCCATCAGCAGAGATGTTTTCCAGCAGGATGGAGCCCTGCAGCACCCCAGCACTCAGCTCCCTCCGAGCAGAGAGCTCCAGGTGCCGATTCCCCACACGCACCCCAATGCCAGGACAGAGAGCTGTGCCGCCACACCGACACTCCTGTTCCCCTGCTCCCCACGGGGCTCAGGTTTCGCCTGCGAGGGCCTCGGCCGGGCTGTAATTACAAGCCTGGCAGGGGTCCCATCCTTCTGCCCTCCCTCTTGCTTCCAGCCTCTCCTTCCCCAAGCCCAGTGTTCCCCATGCAGGGGAAAGGGGGAGTCCACTGAGCTGCCCTGTGAGAGAGACACGGGGAGGAGGAGGAGGAGGAGGAGGAGGAGGGCAGGACCCCTGGGTGCTGCTCAGGCACCCCAAGCCCTGAAGTGAGGGAGGGCAGCGGCCACACACTCCTGCAGTGCCTCTGGAAATCCCTGGCTCTGCGGGGTGGAGCCGGTTTTGGGGTGGCTGGGGGTGTCCCCAGCAGCTCTGGGCCCCCTGAGCTGTGACCTGGGCCCAGGGGGTGCCCAGCCCAGCACACGGGCCCAGCGTGAGGCTGCAGCTGCTGAGTCAGCAGCAAGAGCTGCTGAGTCAGGACAGCAGAGGCCTCTCCCAGCACTGTCCTGGGCAGGGAACCCCCTCTCAGCCCTGGTGGGGCTGGGGGTGTCCACAGGCCCCACCTCACCTGCACACATGGGGTGATTTGAGCTGTTTGAACACACGGGCTGGGGTTTCACAGCTAAACCCCTCCTGTCACCCACAGTGGGGACAGAGGTGGGGAGAGGTGAGCCCAGGGCCATGGAGGTCACCACATGTGTCACTTCCCCTGGGTGACACTCAGCATCACCAGTCACGGCCATGAGCTCCACAAGCTTCCTGTGGGGAGATGGGACTGGAGCATCCCATTTCCATGCCCATCCCAGCCCTGGGAGCACAGAGAGCCCTGCTCATTCCAGCACCACCACGATTATTTCCTGCCCACATGGATGTCCCAGTGAGGCTGTCACCCTCCAGGACACCTCCTTGTCCCTTTGCCACCTGCTTGGGACCTTCCACTGAATCCACACCAAAGATCTGCCTGTGAGAGCAGCAGGGCTGAGCCTGGCTTTGGGTGCTGCCTCTGGGCTGGCTCCAGGCCCTGGCCCCAAGCTGGTTCTCCGTGCTGTCACCCAGGGCCAGGGGGAAACCACTGGCTGCCCCCCGCCCTCCCCAGGCCTTATCAGTGGGCTCCAGACACGAGGGGGAGAGCTGTCCTCAGGGACAGCAGCAGAGGCCACTCCAGCTTGGGTCAGGGAGACCAGGGCTGGGCTGACCCCGCTCCCACCCCTCCAGAGCTTCCCTGGGCCCCACAGGCACTAAATCCCCTACAAGCAAATGCAGACAAGCCCTCATGCAGGGTTTGGGCTCAAGCCCCAACTGCTGGAGGCAGATGATGGGGGGCTTTTCTTTCTCTTTTCCCCCTCCAGCCCTGGAGATTGAAAAAGAAAAGTACAAGGCACTTCAAAAACCCTCAATGCAGTTTTTAACCCCGCAGTGTTAACCAGGCACATCGTTTCTGACACACACACGGAGCTGCAGATGGGTCTGGCCTGAAAATCCTGCCCAGACCTGTGGGTGCTGCCCCATGGCCTCCTCTGGGGAATGGCTGGGACCCTGAGGATCCACCCCTTGGCTGGAGGGGGAAAGCAAACCCTGCTCAGGGCACAGAGGGAGGCTGTGACTCCCTCCCAAGGGACTGACAGCTGGTACAGGGTGAGAACTGACAGGATATGATCCCAGTGCAGGAAAGGTGACTCCAGCAGCGCCAGGCTCAGCCCTATGGAGGAACTGGAGGGTGTGGGGCAGAGCTGAAGCCCAGCAGTGGTGATGTTTGGGGGCACAAGGAGACAGATTTCAGCAGCATCCTGACCCATCCAACCCTTCCTGTTGCACAACACCGGCCAGTCCCTGGCATCCCAGCAAGATTCCACTTCCCAGCAGTGTGGTCGCTTTCAGCCTCAAATGCTGAGTGGAGCAGAATCTGAGTCAGCAGGAGGAAGGGGCTCCAGCTGCTGCCAGCCCACAAACTCTGCTGCTCTCCCTCTGCCCACATCCCCCCGTGTGATGTGTCCTGGCCGTGCTCAGGCCGGGACCATGCTCAGACCACGCCGCCACAGCTCCGCTGTCTGCAGCCCCAGCCACTCCACTGTGTCCCTGCATCCTTCTGGAAACTCTCTGGGCACAAGGAACAAGCGTGCCAGGCTGGAATATGGCTGTGGCTGAGCTCCCTGGGGCTGCATTGCCCTGGGGGGGGTTTGTTCCCTCCTGGATACAGTTTGGGACACGTCCCTGCCCGCAGGGCAGCCCCAGCTTTGGGGTTATCAGCTGCTCAGGGACTCTGTTTACCCCTTGGGGTGAAGCTTCATCCCTGCTGCAGCATTCCACAGGGCTTTGATCCCAGAGGATGCTGGAGCTGAGACAGCACCGGGATGGGATCGCTGGTGGCTCCCCAGGTCCCTCCCCGTGGGGAGAGGGTGGCAGGACTCTGTGCAGGGACTCACACGCAGCTTCCAGCACGGCCTTATCAGCCCCACACAGGCCTCTCTGCCGGCACGTGCGAGCCCAGGGTGTGGACGTGGGGCATTTTTAGCTCTGGCCCAAACTGAGGGAGGAGGTTTGCAAATCCTGCTGGCCCTCAGCGAGAAAAAAAGCGGCTGCAAAATTCCTCACTGCCCTCTCCTGTCCTCCTTCCCCCAGCTCCCCCGAGGCCCCTGCGTGCAGCGAGCTGCTCCTGCCCCGGCACCCTCGCACTGCCTGCTCACAGGGCAAGGGTTGGAAAGTGCTTGGAGACTCCAGCTGCAGAGTTCAGGCTGGAAATAGAGCTGGGGAACTGGTTCTGCCCTCGCCCCATTCCACTGGATTTTTTTTTTTGTAATTCTTTAGGAAGAGGAACAGAAAGTTGTTTTGTAGCTGCAGGTCATGTAAAAAAAAAATAACAGCTGCATTTTAAAATCCGAGCAAGGAAGAGCTGGGCTAAATGTGATTTGACAGGATCCCTCTAACCGCATGCCTCTTAATTTCCAAGTCTGATCAGAGCGACTGGACAGCCAAATAAATGAAGTAGTGCATATAATTGAATCTCTGCTCAGATGTTCAACTATCTGCCAGCACGCCCTGCCCTGCCTGCGGGAGCTGGGGGACGCAGCCCCCGAGCAGGACCCTCCCCTTCCAGACAGTGACAGCTCCCGAGGGGAGAGGGATCAGAAACACAGACCCCTCCAGGCTGCCCTGGGATCCTGCTGGGCCCCGGGGGTCCTGGGGGGATTTGCCTGCCCCCAAATGCCAAGTGATGGATGGGACCTGCTGGGGACAGTGCCTGGCTCCCGTCCTGCCTGCGTCAGCAATGATTACTTTTTTTCCTTGGATCATGCCGCCCTTTGGAGCTTTGGACTTATCGAAC
>VZRZ01008149.1:4372-41116 GCA_013398175.1 Climacteris rufus | reverse complement strand
GGGGGCGGCCCCCCCCGCGGCCCCCGCCATAGAGCGGGGCCAGAGCGCCGCCGCCGCGCTTCCGTTTCCCCCGCCGCCATCTTAGGCACGGGCGCTTCCGCCACCCCGTTCGTCCTTACCGCGCACCGCTGGGCAGAAGCGGGAGGCGGCAGCGCGGCGAGCAGTCCTCGGGTGCGGGGAGTGCATTTATCCTCTGAGGAGGGAAGTTTCCGTCGCTCTCTTCCCGAGGTACCGGCGCTGCTCGGGCAGCAGGTGAGGGGTCGCTGTGAGGGGCAGCGCGGATGCGGTGCCCTCACCCAAGATGGCGGCGGAGGCGGGCTCTTCCCGCCGAGAAGATGGCGGCGGAGGGGGCGGTGGAGGGAGCGGCGGTCTGGCCGGCTGAGGGGAGCGGGAGGGGCCGCCTCCCCAAAAGACCTCCCCGCTCACATGGACCCCCTACCCCGCCACAGAGACCCCGCTCCAGCCCTGCTGCCTCACACAGAACCCCTCTAACCTTTCCCTCTCAGCTCACCCCCAGCCAAGGGAGCTCCTCTCCGCCTTGCTGTCCCCCCTCATTTGGGGTCACCCCTCCCCTGGTGCATGAGGGGCCACTGGGTGTGCGTGCCGTGGGTGTGGGTTGGGGTTACCCGCTGTTTGCCCACCCTCCTACTCCCCAAGGCAGCTGCTGCTCCGTTTCATTTTAATGATCATAATTGCCACCGTCCCTTTTATATTTCGCCGCAGAATGGACCAGCAAGTCCATAGGTAGCGGAAGGTTCCCCCCTCCTATTTCTCCTCCCCTTCCCCACCCCTTAAGGGGCGGTGATCGCCGTGGAGAGGAAAGAAAAGGATGCCACGGAAGCTGCTGTTGCCTTATAAATCTGTTTTTTCTCACTTTCGAGCTCCACGGGGGTTGCATGACTCTTTGGCGATGAACGCGGCCAGAAGTGGCTACCGGGTCTTCTCGGCCAACTCCACCGCAGCCTCCACCGAGCTGGCGAAGAAGATCACGGAGTAAGTTCCCTTCTCTTTCAAGTTTCTTTCTCCCCCATCGCTCCCCGGCGCAGGCAGGAGCCCTCCCGAGCGGCTGGAGAAGCTTCTGGCATCCCCCCGCCTTCCCAAGGCGTCTCCTGAGAACACCTTTGTGGAGGTTTTGCACTGGGAATCTTCCTCAGCTCTGCCTGACCCGGCGATGGACACGGACCCGCCGCTTTCTGCCTTCCTTGACATCCATTTCCCTGCTGGAAGGGCTGGGCTGCAGCAAAGGCTGTTACTTTTGGGAAGGGAGGAGGTGAAAGTTGGCCGGACAAACCTCAGAAAAGCGTTTTTAGCAGTCTTGGGAGATGCTCAAAACTTTATCCTGCTCCTGACCTTGTTTTCCCAACAGCTTTGCTGCCTGGGGCACAGGGAATGTCCATGTGCACCTCGGCACAGCACCTCCACTTTCACTGACCAGCATGGAATTTGGGGAGGTGGGAGAGCTGGGCAGCACGGGCTGTTTAATTCAGGATAGAAGTCTGACCCTTCTATTTTTCAGCCCATCAATTTGGGCAGAATTTGCCCTTGTCTTGCTCGGGACGGGTGTGCTGGGTGCTGCTGAGTGAGGGGTGTGACAGCTGCCTCCCGAATGGGGCTCTTGGTGCACAGAGCACTGACTTTCCCCCAGCACTTCAACTTTTGGGTTGAATTTGTTTGGTTCAAAGGGGCTGAGATGGGCATCTGTATATTGGAGTGTTCTCTTAGAACAGGATTTGGATTTTCTTTTGCTGTTTCTCAGCCACAGTTCATAGACAGCAGCTCCCAAAACTGAGGGATCTCAGTGCTTGTTTTCCTGCTGCAGCTGACAGCATCCCTGTTATCATTGCTAGGCAGCTGCTGTCCCATTCCCATCTCCAAGGGCGTGCTTAAATTGGAAACATGACTTAAGTACAGGTGTGCTGCCACCTTAAACTGCAGGAGCACTTTGCTGTTCATCCCACTCGCTTAATAAACACTGTGTTCAATCCTTAGCACAGATTATCTCCACAGAGCTGACTTTGCTTTTGGGCTGGGGTGTGTGTTGGATAATAGTGACGGACTTTTGAGTGTGAGGCACAGAGGGAAATCCTTGTGTTTGGGAGTAGAAAGCTTTTTTTTTGGCTTGTGTTCTTGCTATATTTGGTCAGGTCTGTATCACTTTCCCTTCACTGAGCTCTGAACCTAAACTCTCTCTATATATAAAAAGAAACTTTTGCTGCAACAGATGGGACAGGGTTTTACAGGGCTTGTCCTGTTGCGTCAACACAACACAGCAGAATTCCCCTGGGGACGAGCTCTGAGTTCTCAGGACTGAAAGAGCAAAGGGGCAATCCTTATTCCTTGCTCTTTGTCTTAAAAATAACTCCCTTCTTTTTAAAGATGAGATGAGAAGAGACATGGAGAGGCTGCCCCAGGCCATGGAGCTGGCTGGGATGATGTGCTGATGTTATCCCAGGGATGCTCTGGGGAGAAAAGAAGGATGCAGATCCAAAGTGACCTCCTGGCTCTCTCCTTGGTCTCTCACCAAGTAAATTTCTTATAGGGGTGATATGGGGTTTTTGTTGGCTGTGCCATCAGTGGGATGTTGGATGCTCCAGTGGTGGTACAAGCACAGCCCTGTGATACCCAGCTGCTGCTTAACTGAGGCTTAAGGACATTTATCTTTGTTGTGGATGCAAAACCTGGAACCATTCACAGTACAGATTTGCCCACAGTGAAAAGTCTCCCAAAATTAAGGGTATTTTCAGCACGTAGTGCCCTGGTTTTGCACTGCCTTCCCTGAGGAGCTCGAGGGCTGTCTCAACACATCTGTAACACATCCCTTGTTCTTTCAGGTTGCAAAAGCTGCGTGGCTGCTGCCTTTCCCCCTGTCTCACATCCCAGCCTGCTCTTTGCTGGGGAGGTCAGTTGCACCTTTAAATAGAGTTGGAGCAGTCTTACAAGGGTGAGTCTGTCCTCTAATATTGTGCGTTCTTTTTAAAGTTTTTTTATGACCTTGAGTAAAAGTGGTAAAAGAACTTTAAAACAACACGCAATATTAGGAGTAGGGCCCCTTGAGATACCTGTCCAGCTGGGCTCTGTTCTTTACCTGTAGGTTTGAGCTTAAAATCTGTGCTTGAGTAGTCTTCACTTATCCTTTCTAAAATGTGAAGCCCGGAGAGGAGCAGTGTGACATTGACCAGCTTTCAGACACCTCATTCATCTCCTTGCTTTGTTTATTGCAAAACTCCCAGAGCTGCTTTCGGTTCAGGCTCTGAGCATCATGTTCTGGCACAGTTCTGATCTTTGCAATTCCCCTTGAGCATTCTCTGGTTATGGGACAGTGACTAATGGTCAGTCTCACTTTCACTTTGGGTTTTCAGAGCTTTAGTTGATGTCAGTGTCTGCCAGGGAGAGGAGATGGTGCTGGATTATGAGAACCTTGTGAAACTTGAAATAATGAAGATGCTCCTTAGATTCAGCACCACTGAAACGTAAAACCCATATATTTACTTTTCTCTTATAAATTAAGAGGGATGATTATTTTATTTTAAATTCTTTGCCTGATGGAAAGAAAACTCCTGCTGTAATTAGGACACTTGGCACCTGATTACAAGCTGCATTTGCAGGGGAGAAAAGATAATTTCTGTGACCAGTGCTGATCCCTAATGGGCCTGTGTGCTGCTGGAGGGAGGGAGGGAGGTCCAGCAAGTCTTTTTGATCTTCAGTCCAGCAGATGCATTTAGATCTCCCTCTGACTGCAGTGCTTGGCTCAGAGGGTACAAATATTAAATTCTACTCACTGCTTATGTGTTTGGGTTGGAGGGGATTGGTGATTGGATCTTGCTAATGCCTCCCCAGTGCTCCTGCAGCTCTGAGATGTGGGATGTGATACTGTCTCATTGCCAGCTCTGGATGTGAGTATTCCAGACATTCACTTGGTTTGCAGCGTGGAAAATGCTGGTGATCTAAAGATAAAACATTGCCTTGAACCTAAACAACATGGAAAAGGGGGGAAGACATGAGGAGTTGTGTTCTGAGCTCTGGCTGCAGGGAGCTGGGTCACAATGCTAAACCCAGGGTGGTGTTTTCTGTGACAGGGTGGGAGGTGAGCCCTGCTTTTGGGTGAGACAGTACATTTAGAGCACTTGCAGCAGCCTCCTTCAGCTGAGGGAGGATTTCTGGTAGGAAATGTCCTCTTTAGGTCATCTTGCCAGCATGTGAGAGGGTGGCAGAGAGGAGGCAGAGCACCTCTGTGCAGTTTAGGTGGAGCACATAATGTGGTTGAGCAGGCTGGGCTCGTGTGGAGCTTTCTGTGCTGGCCAGTGCAGCTTTAGGGAAAGTTCCTTCATGAGGAGTGGGCTGGTAGGAGTAGAGGAAAATCTGCTTGGTATTTGCCAGTGGTTGGACTGCATGGCTTTGGCATGGCTGGAACAAGTGATCTGAGTGGCAGATGAGCAGTAGGGACTGTTCTTCAAATATGCAGTCAAGCTGGGTGAATGGAGAGAGGGAAAGGAGAGCTCAGATAGTTTTGAGGATATCTGAACAGATTGTATCCAGGAAGCTGCCATTCCCTTTCCCTTTCCTGGCTGTTCTTGTCCTGGGGGATTAGGAAGTGCACTGCAGAGCTGCCATTGTGCTGGCTGGACCATGACTGATCTTTATTTAAAGATTTGCTCGAGTTTGAAAAGCAATTCAAAGTTAGGCTGTGGCTTGCTTGGAGCACAGTTGGGCACATCACAGACCCTCTGCCCTCAGCTCCAGCTCCTTCCCAGTCTGCATCGCTTCTGGAGTCTGTAGGTGTGGGGAGTTTGCAGAGCTGAGACCAGAGAGAGTGTTTAGAATGAAGAGGATATTGCCAAAATAAAACCATATCATAATTAAGGGCTTTGTGTGCAGATTTCTGTTGAATGTTTGCCCTGTGAGCTGGCCAGAAGCTCCCTTTGGAGATAACCTGACAAATGCCTTGGATTCTGGGCACAGAAGGGGAGAAAACACAGCCTGGGCTGAGGGCACTGAAGCAGGCTTTGGTGGCACAAAATACTGTGAGTGAGTTTGCCTCTTGAAATTTGACTCAGCTGAACATGGAGTCTCTCTGTCTCTGGCTGTCCTTTGTCTCCAGAGTGGTTTTTGACAGTTCTTCAGTGGAGCATTTGAAAGTACAATCTGATACAGCCTCATAGTGTTTCCTAAAATACTGCAGTGTGTCACTTCCCCACTAAACCATAGGTGACTTCTGAGCTGTTTGCATTCAGATGTGGATTTGAGACAAGTTTTATAAACACTCTTGTATCCACAGCTTAATATCCTCTTGGCATATTTTGAGGCTGCGGAAAGTTAGATCATCCTTCCTGGGCAGTGTTTACAGAGAGATTCCAGATCAATATGAATTTTCACTGGCCAATTCCTCTGAGCAGGTTTTTTAAAGCCATAAAGAGGTGTTTTTTTTCTCTTAGAAGCTGTCATGCCCCAGAGGATTTGGTTTAGTGATTGAGTTGGTGCAATGATGGCAGCTCGTTTTGCTTGGATATGTAATTTATCTGCAGGACCTAAAATGTTATTTTTTACAGGAGCAGCTTTGTCTCTGCTGGGTGTGTGCTCTGAGTTACCTGCAGAGGCACCTTCTCTCTCCTAGTGCAAATCTGCCTGTGTCTGCAGACAGGTGATCAGTAACTGTGGTAGCTTCTGGATGGAGAGGATTTGGAGAGAAAAGAGTTGGGATAGAAGAGAAAAAAGGGAGAGGGAATAGGAAGGGGAAATTTATCTTTGAACTCTATGGCTGCTGCCAGGCTGTGTGGTCGATAATGCTGTGCCCTGCCCTTGACTTCCATGCAAATATTCCTTTTGATAAAAGTCCTCTGGAATTTGGTGCTTTACAGCAGGAGCTGCACCAACAGCCCCCTCTTTATTGTCCTTGACTTGACCAAGGTTTATCAGACTCCTTCCCTGGCTGATAGCTGAGCTAACCGAAGCCTTCAGGGAGGGATTTGGTGCAAGGTGTGCCCCTGGGGTGCACATACCTCAGCTGCCCTGGGGGAGCTGCCTGTGGGGCCTGGCACTGCAGAGCTGCAGGCAGGGCTGATCTGTGACTTCGGGGCAGTTTTATCTCCTGTCTACCCCTCTTGTTTACTTGCAATCAACAACTGGAGCAGAGTTGGGATTTATTGTCTGACCAGAGCTGCTCATTCCTTTAAGCTGGCATCTGTGTCCTGTCTCTTCTGCTGCTCCCTACACCCAGGTTTGACAACTGAGCTCTTACAGTGCCTCAAGCCAGGCTGGTTTAGTGTCCCTCTTGCCATGGGGGAGCAAACTTGCCTTTCTGATTTCTTGTTTCAGCAGCACAGAAACTGCTTTGCTGCTGTACTGTCTAAATAGAGGAGCACTGGGCTCTGCTTTCCTGTTGCTGGCTACATCATGGAATTGTGGAGTTGGAAAGACTTTTAAGACTGAGTCCAACCATTAACCCAGCACTGCCAAAGCCACCACCAAACCACATCCCCAAGTGCCACATCTGCATGTCTTGTAAATCCCTCCAAGGATGATGAGTCCACCACTTCCCTGATCAGCCTGTTGCAGGGCTTGACAACCCTTTTAGGGAAGGAATTTTTCCTGAGATTCAGTCTAAACCTCCCCTAGTGCAACATGAGATCATTTCCCCTTGAGCACCACGAATCTGCTGGTTTTGTTTGCCACCCCTTAGCACTAAAAGTGCCACCTGCCAAGGGGTGCTTTGCTGGGATGAGTCTGTCTGGACTGGTTTTGAAGCTCTCCTTCCTGCCAGGAGCTTCAGGGCTGACTAAGAGCACTTGCACAGTCTCTCCAGTGGATTTTTTCCCCCAGTAGTGAGGTAGGAAGGTGCTGTGTGCAGTGAAGTCAGGGTGCACGTGCCTCCAAAGGGAGCTTGCAAGGCTTGCCGTGCACTTGTGGAGGAACAAGTGTGAGTCATTAAACATTTCCCACCACACACTGCTTTGTGTTGGGAGGAGGGGAAGGAGTCTGTTTTTGAGCTTGTTTGGACTTGGATGCCTTAGCAGTGATTAGGACTAATCTTAGTGGTTGCAAATGCCAGGTTATCATCATCAGCACAGCAGGATCCCACCTGCCAAGCTCACCTTTGCTGTGAGTTTATCCCTGAGGTGCCCAGGATTGTCTTTGCTTGACCAGCTGCCAGCTCTGTTTGAAGACACTGAAGGTGCTGAGGATGCCTTTGCATTGCAGCTGCAATTTTTAACCCAGCTGGGCTGAGAGGAGCCCAGTGAGGGATTTGGGAGATTTTCCTGGCCTGGGCTGCAGGGTGATGCTGCAGTTGGTACCCAAGCTGGGCTGGTCGCAGCCTGGCACGTCCTGCTCTCGTGGTGGCACTTCAGTCCCCAGCCCTGAGGACTGCCAGGCAGGCTGTGGGGAGGGGCTGTGTGCCAGGGCTGTGCTTTGGAGCCAGCTAAGCAAACACATCCCATGGCATCCCAGTGTCTGTTATCTCAGCTGTCCCAGGCACGCTCTCCAGGCCAGCTTTGGCTCACAGCTGAGCCCAGCAGTTGCTGGTGGGACAGAAGCGTGCCAGGGTCAGGCTGTGTTGCTCTTTGACTTCTGAAAACACAAATCTTTGTGACAATTGGAGTGCAAGGCTGAGTCAGTGGGTAAGGAGATGGAGAGAGACAGACTGCTGAAGGCTGGAGAGCAGAGGAAAAAAAACAGCAACAGATGTGGACTCTTTATTTAGGGTTAGTCCTGTGCAGAATTTTGGCACATATCCAGGTAAATACAGTACAAGTGCAGACAGGAAACTACTGCTGTAATCAGCAGGGTGAACAAAGGTGTTTTTCAGGAATAAACTGTTTCCTAATCCAATGTTTGGCCATGGCCACCAACCAGATCCTGGGAGAGGAGGGAATTGCCCTGCTCCTTCCCACTTGTCCCAAGCCTTTCTCTGCTGTGGGATCTCACAGCTTGGCTCTGGGTTAAAGCACAAAGTACTTCCTAATGGATTACTTGTCAGTACAGTTAAATACTGATGTGTCACCTGAGGGAAAAGTCTGCATTTTGAAGCCTTTTAAAATGCTCTTCAAAGTGAGTCTTTATTTTGTAAGAAAGAAATTAAAAAGAGAAAGGGGATGACTAATCTTTGTTGTGATGACTGTTGTAGATTTGATATTTGAGAAGAGGAAGGAGTAATTTGAAAAAATAAAAAAAACTGAAGTTAAAATCTCATTAATCAGCTTGAGTTGTTTCAGAAAAAAGGTTTGGGGAGGGGAAAAAAAAGAAAAAGATGTGGGAGTCAAAAAAAGTGACTCAGTTGCCATTAATTGAGTGAGTAAATCATTCAACTTTAGCTGCACATGAGACCTGCCCAAGGGGGCATTGCACAGGCTGGCAAGGTGTCCTGTGCCATCAGGAGTCACAGCCTTGGTCAGTCTTACAGGGACTGGCACTTTGGGTCCAGCAGTGACCTGCTGAGAGTGGTGTGTCCCAGAGCCCTCCCACAGATGTCTGAGGGAAGGAGAACCCCCAGTTCTCAGCCTTTGCTGCTCCCTCAGCTCCCTCTTGGGCAGTGCTGTGTTTTGTTGGTGTGGAACATGGTCCAGTCCCTGGTTTGCAGCACAAACTGCTGGATTCCTCCATTTTTAACATCCTTTTTATCTTTGCAGGCGCCTCGGTGCTGAGCTGGGGAAATCTGTGGTGTACCAGGAAACCAATGGAGGTAAGAAAAATCTTTACTGTTTGCAACTGGTTTGAGGTGATCTCAGAACTTCTGGGTAACTCCATTGGCCAGTTCTGCCTAATAAGTGCAGTGATTCAGCTGTGATGTTACTGCTGCTCCTGGCAGTGCTAAACCTCCATGACTGACCTTGCACAAAGCAATTAAACGTGTTTCTTGTTTTCCCTTGTTATCTTGTTTGTTTGCCCATCTGCAAACTCTCCTCTAGAGTCCTGCCTCGGGTTTTAGTTGCTGCCAAACATTTTATGCTCCTGTGCTGAGCAAAACCTCTCCAGGTTTAAAAAAAATGCCCTGCTTTTTAAGTGCCTGCCTGGTGAACTTTTAAATTATCCCCTTCTTTCAGCTGTTCCCTGCCACACACAGTTTACAGCTGCCTTTGCTCTAAAGAGTGCAAATTCAGGGCTGTATCTCTTGGAGCTTGCTTTTGTCTTTAGTAAGTTTAACACTCTGCAAGTGCCTGTTTTCAGATGCTGGGCTAAAACACAAGGATATTGGCCAAGAGAATTCAGTGGCCAAGAGTCACTTACTGTTTCAAGACCTCTGTTACCTTGTTTGCAAGAGAGAGTAGAACCAGAGGGCTGATGCAGGCGAGAGGAAGGGATGAAGGATTGGTGATGGTGCTGCTGCTCTTGCAGCCCCAGTGGGCCTCACAGTGGGTGAGCTGCTGTGGTTATGGCTGGGCTGGCTGCTGCATTCCTGCCAGGGAGAGCTCACTGCCCTTTGGGGTTGGTTTTAAATCAGGTTGCTTGCTACGAGGTCTGAAGTCGTTCTTCTTCACTGCACAGCAATTCAGGCTGCTCTCAGCAGAGTCCCAGAGGGTTACTGCCAGTGCCCTTGGAATTCCATAGCTCAAGAGCTGTTTCTCTCCTTTTACTTATCCTTGCCCTGTGCTTCACAACTGTGGGGGAAATGAGTGGCTAAGGCAGGCACCTTGGGAAACCTGGAGTCACTGCTTTGGCTTTGCAGAGTTGCTTGGGGCTCAACTTCTGCATTTGAGTCAGGGACTGCAGGAGTGGTGCTCAGCAGAGACCCACACTTCAGCTTGTGTCAGGGTTGAAATGTCTTGACTTTGACAGTGAAATTGGGGAGTTCTTGCTCTGAGCTCAGTGCTGCTGGTGTTGCCTTGAGCTCTCCAGCCCACATGGAGCTGATCCCATGGTAAGCTGTGAAAGCAAAAGAGCTGAGTTACCTTCTTGGTGAGTACTGAAGGTTGTTCTGCCTTGGGTGGTTAATTGCACACTAATGAATGTGCTGCTGACAGCTTTCAGTACTTCATGGAGGAGTGAAAAGGCTTTCTCATGGAGAGTTAGGTAAATTGTCTTCTAAATTCTAAAATCCTAATTTCTGAATTTTAAAATTCTAAAAGCTAAAAAAATAAACAGCTTTTCAGCCTGCTTTTGCTTTGTAAATACAGCTAACTCACTGGTATGTCATGCCAGCTCTACCCAGGAGCAGCCTTTGGAAAATCCACTTGTTTCATCCATGTACGTGCACAAAGGGCAAAGGAGCGAGTCCTCATCTGCCCTGACCAGGGGGCAAGGTTGCTGCTAAAACATGGTGTGTTGTCACTGTCAACCTGATGTTTGGAAACAAAACTGACTCTGTTTTCAATCCTTTCCAGAAACAAGAGTTGAAATAAAAGAATCTGTCCGGGGACAGGATATCTTCATCATACAGACAATCCCCAGGTGAGGCACCTGTGCTTGGTTCTGCACCTGGGATGTGCTTTGAATGCCTGGGCCAGCAGATGGTTTGGTGGTTTGCTCACCTTTAGCCAGCACAATAACCAGTGGAACGCTTGCAGTGTTGTCATTGCTCTGAGTGACAGCTAAGGGCCCACAGTGCCAAGCTGTTAACATGCCCAGGGGATGGATTGCAGCACTGAGACACTGCCCATCAAAAAGCTGGAGTGTGTCACTTGAGGCAAGACTGACGGTTCCCAGTGAAACATCCCTGCTCTGTGTGTTGGTGGCCCTTCAGGCTCAGTTGTCTGGTGTTTTCTGACTGGCATTTCCATCCCAGGATGGCTGATTTCCTTCCCTTTTGCTGTAGTGATGTGAAACTGAGCTGAGGTGTAAAAGTCTTGTACTTTTACAGTCCTTGATGATGGTGGGCCTTTTTGGTTTTTAATTTGGGCTGTTCTAGTGCTGCAAGTAACCAGGGGGCTAGAAAACCATCTGTAACCCCAGGAACCTTGCTGCTTGCTTCTGAGGAAGAGTAATGAGGTAGCAGTAGTGTGGTGGGAAGAGAGCCTACACATAAATGATATCTGCAAAATGACCTCCAGTGAGCAGAAGAGGTGATGTTCTCAGAGATGAGGTATTGATAGGATGCCTATTGCACAAGTAGCAAAGCAAGGATATTCCTGCTCTGACAGCTTTTTCCAAGTTATCAAATTCTGCTCAGATTTTGCAGATCACAAGAAATAATAAGTACCAGGCTCAAGCAGGCAGCAGAATACTCTGGAAATAGGATTTTTTCCTTGCTTGCCAAAGAAATAGAACCCACTGAAAATTCAAGTTCATTTCCTCTTTGGCATGCTTGGTCTGTCATAAAGAAATCAGTAGGACTACAAGATCAGCTTACTCACTTCTGGAATTCCTCTTGCAGACAGAAACATTTTCCTGGGGTCCATCTCTCTCCAGAGAGATGCCCCAAGTGTTTCCTCCCTCAGGGAGCAACTGAATCTCTGCAAGATGAAAATCCCCCCCAGCTGTAGGATTATGTTTCAGGTGAATGGTGCCATTCTGTTGTCCCTTGTGAGGGAGTTCTCTGAAATAATTTGTAACTGAGAGCTGTGTAAACATGAAACAGATCAAGCCTTCAGAGAAAGGTGACTCAGAGCATTAGGGACAGAAACAGTTTTGGGAGGAGAAAACCTCCTCTCGCTTTTAACTTGTTGATCCTCTTGTTTTTCCATTAACTGAATTCAGTGTTTTGGGCCAAGAAATGGGTCTTTTTTAGCCAAAATGTTCAAGGCCCTCCAGGTGAGGAGCCAGTGTTGTGCAGCCAAGTCATCTTTCATTCCTAAACTGCAGCTGTGCCTTGCTGCATTGCTAGAGAGGACAGGTTCAAGGACATCTCTATTTTGCAGTGGGTTTCAGGGAGCTTTTCAGGAGAGTCCAAACAACAACTGTGTGGAATCATCTAAGAGTAGGACTTCCACACTCAGTAGTGGTTTGAAAAGAAAATTTTAGGACTTGGTAGAAAAGGATAGAGAGGGAAACAACCTCGTAGTGCTGCATTGTGAGTTCACAGTCTGCATCTTAAATGCACAGAGAGAACAGAAAGACTTGAATATTTGATACAGGCTCCCTGTCCTAAAAGCTGTAGGCACAACAAAAAAAAGTAACAATGACAGATACCATCCAAGACTGGTGTGTGGACTGGCATTGGTGGGAGGGAGAATCACACAGCTCATGTTTAGATGGTAGAAAAATGAATGAGTTGATGGTTTTGTGATGCCATAAAGCAAAAGGAGCCTTTTAGTGCTGGCTGTTGCAAAGTTGATGGACAGTGTCACATGAGGTGCTTGCTGAGCCTTGAGAGCAGGGGTGTCCAGGGATGGGGAGCAGCAGGGCAGACTCCAGGCTGCTGGAGAGGGGTGGAAAGCAGGGTGTGGGTCAGAGCTGAGCTGTCTGAGTGTCCTGGCAATGAGCTGCCAGTCCTCCTGTGAGGTCTTGGCTCAGCCCTCCCTGCAGTAACTAACTGAGCACAGCTTCAAGGCACGAGGTGGAGAGGGCAGCAAGGAGACTGGGATGCTCCCCTGGGTACCTGTTCTGGAGATGCTGTGCCTGGGCTTCCCCCACCACTGTCATTTCCCCAGTTTGTGCCTTTTTGGGGTCCGTGCTCCTTGCAGAGGAGCAGGTCAGTGATGGCTCAGCATGAAGGCATCCCAGCCCACCCACCCTGGGCCCTGCTGGAGGGACAGACACACCCACCTCTGCTTGGTGTCTGTGCCAGCTGCTCTGCAGGAGCTTCCCAGAGCCCAGTGTGGGATCCTGCTTGAGTACTGGGAGAAGTCTCCACCTCGGACACCTTCTCCATTGATATGGCTACCAACACCCTGCAGCAGCACCAGGACTGCTGGTGCCTTCTGAATCCCAGTCATGTTCTCTACCTGCTTTCCATGTGAATACATATGTATTTTCAAATATTAAGAAGAAAAGTATTGAATTTCTTGGAGGAACTTTAAATAGGCTTCAGTTTGACCACTTTGTTTTTCCATCACACTGATAGTAGCATCTTTTTCTTCTCTCACAGCCCCACTGGCACAGCTCAAACACCAAAGGGAAGAAACAGTTCTTTGTTTGCTCCTTGTCCTGTGTGGCAGGGGGCTGTGTTTTATGTAATTCTTGGCTGGGTGCTGCAGAGCCAACAAAGCTTTCTTGTGTGTAAATGGCATTGTGCGTGAGGGTTGGCAGGGCCAGCAGGACAACAGAGACCCAGAGCCTCACAAACAAACAGGCACAAGTGGAGGTTGATTTGCAAAGGAAGGGAGAGCAGTGGGGACATGGAAATGGTCAGAGGTTTGTCATGGGTCGTGTCTCTGAGCAGCTGGAGAGGCTGTCTCTGGTGGTCAGGAGGAAAACAGGGCCTGGGCAATGTCCAGAAAGCTCTACAGAGCTTTGGGCTGCTCTGTGCTGTTTGCTCCTCTGCTGCTGTGTGGGAAGAAGGCCCAGGCAGCCCCTGCCCTGTCACCATGGGCTGAGCCACTGCAGCATTGCCCTCCTGAGCAGGCTGGGGACGTGCTGTGTCACTGGAGGCTGTGCATGCCTGAAACCCCCAGGCAAGGGGGGCTGTTGCAGCAGTGCCAGTCCTGCCGTCTGAAGCACGTGTTCTTCAGTTCCCAGAAGTTCTTGAGTCAGTCTGTGGCAGTGCAGACAGTGTCTCATGTTGGTTTTAAGGAACTAAAAGGGCTTGGCTTTTCCTTCCCCCTTCCCAAAATTACTAAAATGCAGATTAACGCACTCCTGCTAAGCCACTCCAGCAAACTGAAAACGGGACATGTCTCTCTTGTGACCATGACAGGACTTGAGGAAATGGCATGAAACTGAGTCAGGGCAGGTTTAGGTTGGATATCAGGAAAAGGTTTTTCACCCACAGGGTGGTTGAGCACTGAACAGGCTCCCCAGGGAATGTCACAGCACTGGGCCTGTCTGAGTTCAAGGAGCATCTGGACAATGCTCAGGGACAGGGTGGGGTTCTTGGGGTGTCCTGTGCAGGGCCAGGAGTTGGACTCAATGCTCCTGATGGATCTCTTCCAACTCAGCAAATCCTATGATTTTTCTGCCTATGTTGCTTTATATTTTTTGTGGGTTTTTTTTTTCATTCAAGAAACAGGCCTTTAGCATTTCCTGTCCTGTTGCTCCTTCCATCTCTAGATAAGCTGGAGTTTAGAGATCCACCAAAGTGCTATGTTTGGAGTTTGTACTGCTCCAAAATGTAGTATTTCTTAAGGCAAGAGAAATAACCTGACTGACACAGTTAAAGAGAAAAATACCTTAAGAAATCCAGTATGGATGAAGTTGTGTTGGCTGCATGTGTGCTGCTTCTTTAAAAGTCTATTTTATTTCAGAATACACTGTATCAAGTGACATTTGTTCCAAAGTAAATTTTATAAATACCATTTTTTGCCTGATGATGGAGGGAAATCATCATACACCTTATGTTAGAATATAATATCAAATTCCAGCCCACAGCTCTTGAGTGCTGGTGTCGTGTCCTGTGTGTGTAAGAGCTGATTGTAAATTGTTGTGGTGTGATGGAAGAAGCTGCAGTCTGGGTCTGGCATACATTATCCTGAGTTGTAGCACTATTTGCTTGGAATGTTGGTGAGGAGAGGTCTGGTTATAAATGGGAAAGGAGTTGCATTGGAAAAACACCTGCTAATATTTGGAATTGTGCTCAAATCTCCTAGAGATGTGAATACTGCTGTCATGGAGCTGCTGATCATGGCCTATGCACTGAAGACTTCCTGTGCCAGGAACATCATTGGGGTCATCCCCTACTTCCCCTACAGCAAACAGAGCAAAATGAGGAAGAGGGGCTCCATAGTCTGCAAGCTGCTGGCTTCCATGCTGGCCAAGGCAGGTGAGTGTCCCAGGGAGCAGCAGCAGGGCAGCCTTGGTGCTGCTGGGCATCCCAAAGCTCCTCTGCCCTTCCATTCTCCTGTTTGATGTGGGGATGTCCTGCTGAGCTCTTGAGCCACTCTGGGGGACTTCATTTTCTTCAGCTTTCTTGTGTTTCTTTGTAGCTTGCACCTGGGGAAGTGGCCTAGAAGTGTCATAGTGAAATAGTGTCAGCCCAGTGCTGTGGCATTGTGTGCCTGCTTCTCATTAAGTCCATGGAATTTTCCATGTTAATCTGTTTATGGTTATTTTATGACATGGCATAATGTCTGAGGAATAGCTAAAACAGCCTGAAAAATGGAGATGCTGAAGGAACTCTAGCCATGTGGGAATATTTTCAGTAAATTTTTGTCTCTTTTCCCCTGCAGGTTTAACACACATTATCACTATGGACCTTCATCAAAAGGAAATCCAAGGCTTCTTCAGCTTTCCAGTAGACAACCTGAGAGCATCCCCTTTCTTGCTTCAATATATACAGGAAGAAGTGAGGTTACTCTAGTTCTATATATATCAACTTGTCTGAACTCATTTTAATATGATGGCAGCACTGGGCCTTCAGTAGAGGTGGTGGTGTCAGTCCAGGTCAATCCTTCTGTTAATTAATTCTTTCTTAGGGGTACCTATTGCATGTTTCATGGGAAGCTGTTACACTGTATGATGAGATAGAAAATGAACTGCAGCACAAGGAGGAGAGGAGCTTGCTCTCTGTGGAGTTAGTGCCATCAGAGATGCTGCTTGTGTTCCTGCCCCTAATCACCTTTGAAATCCTGCTAAACTGCCTCCCCTCTCCCTTTGTGCTGTTCTGGATTTCTGACTGCTCTGAATTATTGATAGACTTTGTCTTGGGCTGAGTGTAGGAATGCTGAGCACAGCAGGGCTGGGAGCAGGGCATGGAGGTTTTGTTCTCCATGTGCAAAAGATGATGATTTATTCCCACATGGTGAGAGCAAGGCTTCCCCATATGGGGAGGGTTAAACATAGTGAACGTTCCCACCTTTGCAGAATACACAAATTCTGGTGTTGAAAGCAAGTGCAATTGCCTCTCTAGTTTCTTGTCACAGAATGAAGATTTTGATCTGGGGAGGAGTGTGGGTGTAATTATTCAGCCATGTATCAAACCAGTTACTGCTTAGCAAAAAGGTCTTTCTCTAATTAATTAACTTTTTATCACATCCAGATTCCAGATTACAGAAACGCAGTTATTGTAGCCAAATCTCCTGGTGCTGCTAAAAGGTAAGTGGATGCTTTGCTAGCTGGTTAGAATTCACTTGGAAAATACCTGAGCTGGTGGGAAGTACCCCAAGGAAAGTTTGGGAGGGTGGCAGATGGATTGACAATCTGGTCCTCAGTCCTTTGTGGCTGGAAATGGGATGGATGTGATGCAGATGGGCAGCTGAGCTTTGTATTCCCAACCCTATGGGAGTAAACTCTGGAGGTCTCAGCACAGTGGTTCACCTGAGATCAGACTTGCTGCTTGAGTTTCAGCAGTGCCTGACCATCTCAGCAAGCTTTTAGGAGCACAGGGGGTGCTGTGGTGGAGCTAAGGGGTAGAGAGGGCTTTGGGGTGTCCAGGAGGAATGAAGAGTCACTTCCAGTGCGGTTTCTTGCTGGGGAACAACCAGAGAGGTGCATCCTTTGCTTGCTGTTCTGGGAGAGGCCTGCTGGGGTGGGCTGTGGAGCTGCAGCAGCCCAGCAGAGCCTGAGGGGCTGTGGGTGTCCTGCAGGGCTCAGTCCTACGCCGAGAGGCTGCGCCTGGGGCTGGCAGTGATCCACGGGGAGGCTCAGTGCACCGAGCAGGACATGGATGACGGCCGTCACTCCCCCCCAACGCTCAAAAATGCAACGGTGCATCCTGGCCTGGAGCTGCCATGTAAGATCAAGCTTCTCTGCTTACCTTTGGGGAAAAAAAAGAGAAAAGTTTGGTGGGAATTCTGTTGGTTTATCTGTGGAGGTATAAGCAACCTAATGGCAATTGGACCAGTGGGAATTTTTTTCATGGAAAGATTGGTGTCAGTGATTTGTAGGAGAAGTGACAGGGGAAGGTTTTTATTTAACTCCTTCTGGCCATGCAGAGCTTCAGTATTGTTCTCCTTGGCTGTGCCTGCTCCACAGTGTCAGGCTGACAAACCTGATAAAGGTGTTGCTTTTACAGGGCTCAGCAACAGAATTCATTGAGCTGATGAAACAAAAGAGATGCAAAAGTTTCAGTAGTGAGAGAACAACCAGGCACAGGCTGCTGGCTCCATTGGGGAGGGGAGGGCTGGTTTTGTCTTCCCTTCTGCTGCAGCCATTGTTACTTCTGGAAATTTTCTTCATCTAAGCATCCAGGTGATCGTGTTCCAACATCTGTTTTGATAAGGTTTTGAGGTTTGTGTGGCTGGGGTGAATAGGTTCTCCAAGAGCATTGCTGACCTGCTTCCTGTGCTCCTGCTATCAATTGATAAACTGCTGATTTGGGAGCAGAGAGCAAAGGAAAAAGAGGAAACCTGTGTTCTAGGAAATGCCATCCTCAGGATTGCTTGTATTCCTGCAGCAGTCAAATTCCAGCAATACAATCCAAATGCAGCTCCCTTTTGGGAGGATTTTAGCTTTCTAGGCAGGAGGTGGTAGGACAGAGATTGGGAGCAGGATCTTGGCTGACAAGTGACCGTGGGAAAGGCTGTGTGCTGCTGTGTGGTAACACCAGCAGTGGTTGGGGCTGCTGATAAGCATCTCATCTTTGGAAGTTCAGGGAGAACATCCAGCCAGTTTGTGGGCAGCTTGTGGAGTGGGGGCAAGTGAGACTGCAGGCATTTTACGCCACCCCAGCCGTTGCTCACTAGAATACAATCAGTTAAACAGTTCTTTTGTTGCTGCTGAAACTCCTCTTGGGCCTTGAGGGGCAGGTAGGGTTTGACTGTGATGTTTGGGACTTCATCTTGATTTTTCTCCTTCTGACAAGGGGATTTTTTTCATGCCCTTCCAAGAAAGCAGGAATTTCCATGGTTGTTCTTCAGTTTCTCCTTCCCCTCCTACTCTGAAGAGGATGCTGTCCTCCAGAATATCAGTAGCTGACATTTGTCTGCCATGGAGGCATTGATGTGATTGTATTTTTATTTCCAGCCATGTCACTTCAAAGAAGCTCAGCTGTGGGAGCTTGTGCTGCTGGAGAACCCATTCTGCTGGTCACTCACACAGAACTGTGCCCTTGTCAGTTTAGTTATGATTCCAGTGGAAAATTGTTTTCAGTCCTCATCTATCCAAACACAAACTAATTTGCTGTGTATCACCACTTGCTTATTTTATCTCCTGCACAAACTCAGCACTTGACCAATGACCTTACATCTCTGCATGCCTAAGGCACAGTGTAAAACAGTCAGGCTGTGGCTTGGCAGCTCTGTCGTCGGGTGGATTGTGGGGCAAACTAGTCCAAAACTCTCAGTAGGAAGTTGCTTTTCTCTCCAGTTTTCTACTTTGAGAAATACCTGGTTTTGAATGAGGGCTCTGGAGGTGCAGAACTCTGAGGTGATCCCTGTCTAAAAGCAGTCTGGGCATCCTGGTTGTGTCACAAGCTCTGCCAGGGAGCTGTGTTCTGCCAGACAGAGGTGGAAATGCAGCTGGGGATGGCAGTGCTGTGAGTGTCTGTACTTACCCTCTCTGCCAGGCCTCCTTTCTTGTCCAATTCAGGCATTTGAAAAGCATCTTGCCACCTCAGATGTCCCACCACACCAAACCCTCAGTCAGCTCTCCCTTCCCAGTGGTGTCAGCTCTGAGGGCAGAGGAAAGCAGGGTTCAGCTGTGTGGTTGTTTGTGAAAGCTCAGACACGAGCTGCTGCCCTGAGCTGGATGCTTCCTTACACCAAAGCTGTCCCCAAACCCCCTGAATGCCAAAACAGAACCAGTCTGTGGGTCTGCCTGGCTCAGCAAGGAAATCTGATGTAGAAGGTTGGGGGCACTCCTGGGAAGTGGCTGAGACTTTCTGTGGAGGATCCCGCTCTGGGCTACAACCAGATCAGTGTGGAGCATCCCAGACTTGGCAGTCCAGGCTGCATGCAGTTTTGTTAGAGCCAGGAGAGGTGGGAGCTGTGTGAGGGAGCAGCCCCAGAGCCCCCCAGCCATGGCTCGTGCTCTGTGCCCTTCTCCAGGGGCTTCCTGGGCAGTTGGCCGGGCTCCTGCGTCCTGGCGTGCACCTCCTCTGCCTGTTCCAGCAGGGATCATGTGCCTCTCATTAATGAGTGCTAAGCACTGGAATGGCTTAGTTATTGTCCTGTGAGTGTGGCCTGATGTGATATTCTGATTCGTAGGGAGCCACAACAGAAAAATGCCAGAGGTGCTTCTAATTGCACTGGTAAAGCAGCAGCAATGGCCCAGGTCACTGCAGCCCCTGAAATGAGAGCCTTGCAGCCAGGACATCACTCCAAGGTTATTCCCTGTGACTGTGTGCTTTTGTGTCTCAGCTTGCAGCTGCCTTGGGACTGTGCCTTAACAAATGGACTGTTTGCATGTTTCCTCAAGGAAAAGAGTGAACACCATCTGTTAAATCGTTTCAGTGGCTTTGGAATTCAGTGCTTTTTCCAGAGAACTAATGGTCTCCTTGAGTCCCAGAGCCCAGCAAACTGCCACAAAGAGAGTTGGGGGAAAAACTGGAGTGATAATAGGTCTGTTCCTACTTCCCTACCCCCATCTTGCCTATGTTTAGGCTGGGCACAGGGGTGTTTTCTGCCCTTTCAGGGCTATCTCTACACAAAACAGTTCATTCTTGAGCAGCTTTTTGCTCACAGGCTCTATTGTAAATGCAGCATGGTATTTCTTGGTGATTATCACTTTAACTTGCAGTCAGCTCCAAAGAGAATTTATTTTAGTATTTCTAAACCCCTTTCTGACCACTTGATTCAAGCAACACACCTGGGAATGCTGTTTATTAGTGCCAGTGATAATCTTGCCTTTAACAGGTGGTACTTTGGTGTATATTATGCACATCTGAATGAAAGTGTTCTTTGATATTCTTGTTTTATAAAAAGTGGTGGTTGGTCTAGTTTTTTCTCTTTAATTTTTCCCCCCCCAGAAGCTACAGATACCACAAGCATCTTTTCTGACTCTCCAGAAAAAGTCAGCAAACTCTTTAACCTAAATTTTTACATGATCCAAGGGGTTACACCAGGCAAAAGCACCACTGTGGCTTATTTCTGTTACCCTCTTCTGTCTACAAAAATAGAGGTTTTGTGTCTGGGAGGAAAAATGTTCTTTATTATTTGAATCATTTTTCAAGCCACCTCCTCACAGCAGTTCTGACTTGCACATCTTGATATGTCCAAAGATTCTGAAGAAGAACCTGGCTGCACTAACCCTTGTGAACACTCTCATCACCTTGGAGCAGTTCTCTTTGAGATTTTATGTGGTTGTGGGTAGATCTTTGGCTTGCAATTTTTTTTTTCTTTTTTTTGCAGAGAAAATTGAACAAGAAAAAGGGAGAACATCTCTTTAAGATCCGGGTAGGTCGACACGTTGCCTACCATTCTTTAAAAATAAACCAAAATTGAAATACAGCTTTTAAAAACAGACAGAGATGCAAAGCACTGCTAATGTTGCTGGTTGCCATGTTAGCCTTTAAGCATAGCAAGAAATGTGTCTGCTTCCTTTATGGAGTAGAAGGATACTGATTTGTTGAAGTTTTATGTCTCTGTAAGTAAAATAGTGCTGAATTTCAGCTCCCCAGGCCTGTTCACCATTTGTATAGAAAAATTTCCCCTAACCTGGCTGCTGTAAGCAGAGATGGCACTCATCTGTGGATACACATGGAGGATGGGATGGCAGCCAGGTGGAATCCTTTTGATACTTCACAGCTCCCAGCAGGAGTTCTATCACTGTCCAAACTAGATAGTAAACTCATAACTAATCTAAGCAGGTCAGTAGTGCCTGTAATGGAAATTTATGATCTGCTTATCTCTTGTGGTGCTTAATCTTCGGTTATTGCAAATAATCTTCCTTCTCATAAGAATATTTTTTCCTTCAGGATTTATAAATGACTTTGCATTTGATAGGATGAGAACCATGCAAGGGAGGCTGGGAAATCTGAACAGCTGTTTATTAACTCTTCAGTCCAAGGTGGCTGTGAGTTTAACTGCAAAACCTGGCAATGAGTGATGGGACTTTGGTCACAACAGAATTACTGGACACCTTTTTTACAGTTTTGGTAGGTTTATGGAAAACCAGTCTGTGGAGTAGGTCGTGGATGTGAAGAACAGCTCTACCCAGGAATCTTTGGAGCTGTGGTCCTTAGAATTGCTTTCATCATACCCCTCAGTGTGACTCATTCACCCCGCTGTGCTTGCACTCTAAGCATTCCCAGGCACTGATGGGATGTGGGAATAGTACTGGATCATCCTGCTGTGCAGGGTAGGGAATATAATGCAAGACTTTCTTGACCCAGGAGGGCAAAAATCAGTATTCAGACAGGCTTTTTGATGAGCCGTGGTTTGTGTTCTCCTGCTGCTCAGGTATTACATTGAAATGGGTTGTCTTAAAGGAGAAAAAACATCACTGTGTTTGAACTGCTTGAGAAGCCTCAGTGGACAGAATCCTGGCAAGTCCTGAGCTTACAAAAGGAGGGGCACCAAGTAGGCCTTGGTAGGACACGTTGGAGAGCATAAAATGTGGGGGGTGTGGGGTGTGGAGGTGGGCCAGGTAAGTGTTACAAAATGCTGGATGTGCCTCTTGCCTTCAGTGGTTAGATCAGCCCAGGTTATCAGCTAACACCACCGTGCCCATTCCATGCTGGAAGTTTCTGTACCAGCACTCTGTGGCAAATGAGAGGTTTGGCAGATGGACAGCAAGTCCCTGGCCTGTACTGGAGGCTGGTTGCTGTTTGGTGTGAGTCTGAAGGCTGTGTTACATCTGGACACTCTCAGTGCATCCAATTTTAGATCTCTGGTATTTTTATGATGCTGCTGGAATTTTGGCAGGATGTGGTTTTGCATGAACCCTGTCAGTGCAATAGTGTCAGGAGGGGGTGGAACCTTCTTTCCCAGTACGTCTGTTCACTGTGTGTCAGGTAGCACAGTTTGTCAGTGTTTCCTTTGATCCAATTGCTGGTTGCACTGAGCTTATAGAACTGAGTTTCAACTGGATTTTCTCCTGGTCTTTCCATTAATCCACTTATAAAAAATAATCACCAAATTTGCTTTTGCAAACTTCCTTAAGCTTTCTTTGCCTGAGCAGTTGGTATTAAGGTTCTTACACCCTCTGAAAGGGCCTTGTGTGTGGTGATGTGAGAAAGCAAGTGAGCTGCAGTGTGAGTCTCTGATCCTGCAGATGATTTACTGAGTCCAAGAGGTGAAAAGTTGCACCTTGTAAAGCACCTGCCCTTTGAGAGGTGTGGCTTGGAAAAGCCCACTTGTTGTTCCCAACCATGGAATGAACCCTTTTTCAAGTCCTGTTGTGGAGCACAAAGCAATTCACTGACATTGCCCACAAACCAGGTGCTGCTTTGTAGCTCTCCTTGCACAGGGCTCTGTTAGATAGTTGGATTTGCTTTTTGTCTTTGGGGTCAGTATGAGGTCCCCACAGAAAAAGAGAGTTTCCTCTTTATGCAGCAGTGCTGTTCATTTAAGGAGGAAAATAATGGTTAAAGCTGGATTTCCCACTTGTGTGGGTGTCAGGATCATGTAAAGCACGCGTGTCTGCATCAATATAAGATGTTTAGGGGTTCATCTTCTTGTGTGGGGTTTGATTCAAGCCTGACTGACCTGGACTCTTTGTTTTTCCTTCTTTAGTGATGATGGCCAAGGAGAAACCACCAATAACTGTGGTTGGAGATGTTGGAGGAAGAATTGCCATCATTGTGGTACGAGTGTGAGGGGAACAAGTTGGGGGGCTCCCTCACAGCATCTGTTCTGTCTGCTCTGATAGCTGCTCTATCCCTAAGGGTAGGAGGGATGGCTGCCATAGGATGGGAACATGTTTGTAGACACTTTTCTCCAGTAGTACTGGTGGCTTTGGTTATTTCAGCTTTCTGTTTAAAACCCTTTGTGCTGCAGTGCTTTAAGCCCTAAAATCTCCTTGCTCCCCTGATTCTACAAGTGTCAGATGTCTGCAAGTAATGAATAAATCTAGGACATGCAGAGAAAACTCCTGAAATGTTAAAAAAAACCCAAACAAACAAAAAACTTGCTGTGCTTCTCATACTTGCTATGCTGTGCTGCAGTGTAAGTAATCAACATGCAGCTGCTACCCCCATGAAAAACATACCTTGCTGATGATAAACTGTGTGAGAGTGCATGTGCAGGGACTGATTTGTTTCCAAGACACAATATTTGCTCTCCACGCTAGCAAAAGGGTCCCTAAACTAGGGAAATGGCCTTCACAGGTTAAAGCTGTGCATGTGGCTGTCCTTGCATCTCAACAGCAGCTGAAGTAGACAGGGATTACATTTTTCATCTGTGTGCATGGCCAAAGCTGCAGTACCTTGCAGATCCACTCCTGCCTTGCAGGCTCTCTAAACTTCTGGTTTTGATGTTATTTCTGTTTCTCCTCAGGATGACATCATTGATGACGTGGAAAGCTTTGTGGCTGCTGCAGAGATCCTGAAAGAGCGTGGAGCCTACAAGATCTTTGTGATGGCTACTCATGGGCTCCTGTCAGCAGATGCCCCCAGACTCATAGAGGAATCCTCCATTGATGAGGTGAGTCTGCTCCCTGGGCTGCAGAGGAGGGGCTGGCTCTGGTGGCACCAAAACTCACAAACTGGTGGCCTTGCCATGTCACGTAGCTCATCTCTGCAATTACTCATTTAATCAGGTGCTTTCAGTTAGCTGGTTCTTCACTGGAACAACAACAAAAAAAAAGTGTGATTAATACTTGCTCAGATCAGCTTCCCTGAGTGTTTTCTCCCTAATGCAAGTATTAGTCATCCCTGCCTGGACACTTCCCTTCCTGCAGCTGGGGGTGTGTGGCTGCCACCTCACTGTGCAGCCCCTCTCCCCCAGCTGGTGAGGGGCTCGTGGTACATTAAGAGGACAAGATTTCAAACCTTAGTAACAGATTCCAGATCCTGTGATCTGAATGGACCCATCAGTCTGTGTGGAGGTGGCTGTTGGAGAGTGCTGGTTGTGCTGGTCCCTTCAACAGGCTGTCACAGGGAGGAGAGGGGGCATACCATTTATTTTAATTTTTTTCCTGATATCCAAGGATTTCTCCCCCTGAACTGCGAACCAGCAGGTGCACACCCCTCCTGGAGCCAACCCAGGGTGGCTGCCCAGGGAGACAGCAGGTATTGCAGCAGCACAACTTTCTTCCCTTTCTGGCCCTCCCTAGGTGGTAGTGACCAACACTGTTCCTCACGAGGTGCAGAAGCTGCAGTGCCCCAAGATAAAGACTGTGGATATCAGTTTGATCCTGTCAGAAGCCATCCGGCGGATCCACAACGGCGAGTCCATGGCCTATCTGTTCCGCAACATCACTGTCGATGACTAAACCTGAGCCTGCCCCCCTCCTGGAGTCCACAAGAGAAGGCAATCTGCATGAAAAGGCAATACCATAAAACATAGGCATAACACAACTGTTTCTTTTTGTAGGAGCGTGGAGGTTTTCAGGGTCTTGAGCTGTGAGATCTAATAGAGAAAACATCAACCTGACCAGCACTTTACAAGTGAATAGAAGGGGCCACTGGCAATGGGGAGGATTACACCTTAATTAAGAGAGATGGAGAAATGAGGTGGTGTTGAATTTTTAAGTTCCTTTAATGATTTTTTTCTTTTTTTTTTAGTGAGTTATCTCTTGCCCTGTAGGGGCAGAAAGAAAAGCTAAACAGAAGTAGCTGTCAGCTTGTGAGAAGGGAACAGAGACTGCTCATGGCTGTGTGGGCAGCGAGAGCAGCCTTTGGGGTTGTTTCTGCCTGTGGCTCACCCCACAGCACGGAAGGGAACGTTCAGGCTGTGCTGCTGGCAGAGCTGAGCCAACAGCAGCTCTGTGCCAGCTCAGTGGCCTCTCCTCTCCTGCACAGCAGAGCAGGGACTTTCATCAGAACTCAGTAAGTGGAACATCCCCAAAGGACAGCTTAGGGCAACCCTTGGCAGGGCCACTCACATCCCTGGGTCAGGGAGCTGGGAACAAGCTCACGTGTGTGTCCCAGCAGAGCAGGGAGTGCTAGTTAATGTGTTGGCCTTTTCATTTTGTGAGCTTTGGATCATTGTTGTTCTTCGGTGACAAGTCACATGGGGGTCTTGGTCCTCACTGGAACACTTGTCTGCACTGCACAACCAGGCGTGATTTTTGGAGTTGCCTGGGGCTGAGGAGTTTGTGGCAGAGTCTCGTGGGGAAGGGAAGTTGGAACAATATCTGCTTCTAATGCAGCTGTGCTCTCCAAAACACTAACACTGAACCTGCAATAAAAAGCGTAAGATTTTTCAATTTTGGTGCTTCCTGTGAATCCTGTACCCTCTGAAGAGCTGCTGTATCTGTTCTTGGGGCTGTTGCCAAGGCTCACATGGCAACTTGCAGCCTTCTTCCACAGGGAAGTAGGACTTGCTGATCACTCCTTCCTTGAGTGATACTAATTTTTGGGTGGAGGGGGCACTTGAGAAAGCAGCACAAGATGCCTGTGGAGGGCTTTGTCTCCAGGATGAGACAAGGATGCATTTCCAAACTGTGATCTTTCCCCTAGAGGAGACAAACACACTCCAGTAAAGCCTACATCACTTTCTGGTCTACTGATGTGAGGAACAAATAAAAGCTGCTGGAAGCAATTGCTTCAACAGCACAGGAATTGTTCAGTTGTTTAGTTTTGCTTATCCTTATTCCACACTCTTCTGTTCCACTCCAACACCTAAAATGTGTACGGTGCCAAGGGGCCAGCGGTGACTGAGCAGGACAAGCCTTGAACACCAGGCAAACAAATGTACCTTGGCACACAGTGCTTGGACCATCTTCAGTATCCAGCATGGATTAAACCTCCCAAGTGAAATCCCACGAGGGATGTGCAGGACTGGGTGAGATCTCAAAGCTGTTGATGGGTTTTCCTGCATGTTCAAAGGACCACAAACAAATCCCAGCTGTACTCTGTGACCACAGCCTGGCTCCTCGGCCTGGAGGGGTAACACAGAGCTGTGCTGCAAGTATTGAATGGATCAACTGGAGCTGTGGAGTCCTTGCAGCTGTCAGTGCCCCCCTTTTTCTGAGTCAGTTCTGGACAAAGATCTTCATCCTGGAAGCCAGTGTTAAAAGTGTGAGCAGTATTGCTGTTCTCTCTCCTTCAAACTGCTTGTCAGACCTGCCAGGAGCAAGGTGAGGGCTCACTGAGGGCATTGCCCCATTCAGGTTTGCTTTTGCTGGGCTGTATTTGTGTAGAAACCATGGAATCACAGCCCCACTGAGCAGAGGGTTGTGCCTGTGTCCCCTGGGCCCTTGTGAGTGAATGGTTTAAGGTTGCTTAAAGAATCCCCAGCAAAGGTATCAGCAAAAGGAGGTTTAGTATAGAAGTGAAAGTCCCAAAAAGTTGTTGGCAAGATTCACTCTACTACTTGGTTAAAGCAAACTAAAATCTAAAATCAATCAATCTAAACCCAAAATCAATCTAGTGGAGGCTGGGGAGGAGGGGAAGAGCAAGTGCAGGAAAGGGTAAGGACAGAAAGGAATCCCAAGGTGAGTCACAAGGTTCAGAGCAGCCCTGCTTGCTAAACAGAGTCCCAGGCTTGACCAGCAGTTTAGGCCCAAAGGTTTAACAGCACTTAACAGGATAAACTGCTAAGATATTGATTGTGCTTCAGTTAAGCAATGTAACAATTCCATATCGAATTTACTTAAAAATCTAAAGTACTTGAGAATCAAGGAAAGCAGCGTTCATAAAACATTTGCTATAGCCCATGCTCCCTACTGCACACACTCCTCAAGGAGTCTGTACAATGTACCTGTGAAAAATTCCCCTCAAGCTCGTGGAAACACTCACATCAGATTCCTTTGCATCTTTTCAACAGGAAAATGATTGAGCCTCAAGGAGTGGGCACAATTCTGTTCTGTCCTGGCCACAATTCAGGCCAGCAACTTTCAAAGAAAGTTCCATAACAAAAATGTTGTTCCACTTGAATTGTTATTCGGGCAAGAAAAATAAGTTTCCAAGGCTGATTGTTAAAAACCAGGAGTTCATTAGACAGCACAAGTTCCTGGGAGCAGACAGCGTTTCTGATAAGCTCAGCCCAGTTGCTGTTCTCAAGGCCAAGGCTTAACAAGCATTTCTTAGATCACAGTGCAGCTCAAGAGCAGGGGAGATGCACCACCATAATCCCCACCCTGTGACTAAAGTCAACTGCTCTTGTTCCACAGAGAGTCCAAGTGCTTGCCTCTTGCCTCTGTGCCTGTAAACAGGGATTGATTGTGTTCCAGTTAGAAATGGAGGGAATTTTTTGACCAGATTAGTTAAATATTATGATTTTTAGGACTGTTGAATGTGATGGAACACTATTATATATGCAAGGTCTGGGGACAGTGCTACCTGTCTAGCTAATACACTCCAACATACAGAGCACTATTCAACATTAAGCATAAAATGACAGAAATCAGCAAAATTACAACAGGATGCATTATAGGAATTCTGGTGTGGTTGGTGACCACTCAAACAAAACATCCCAGCAGTGATGTTCTCCATTTTTCATCACTCTTTCCAGGCCATGGTGTATCTCTGTCAGGATGAACAGTGATCAGAGTTCTGTGTCCATTGCTTCAGACACCTTCAGCAGTGGACACATCTTGTCATGCTGCAGTAATTTTTCCACCAGTGCAAGGTTCATTCCAGTGGGGCTGGGCAGGAAATTTTGCTGGGATGTGTAGGTAGATTGGAGCAGCTCGTGGGTTGTGACAGGAACTGAATAGTTGAAGTTGCACCCCCTAATTTTGGAAAAAACTACAAACACAACTGTTTGAGTGGTGGCTTATTTCTGTAGTGGTGTGGTCTGTGTGGAATCACAAATAGGTCTCATACAAACACAGCTCTTTCCAATGTATATAAGCACAGTGTCAAGGACTTCAGCAGGGCATATTTCAAACTGACAGGACATTTTGTTCAGTGCCAGGACAAATGTCTTGGGCCTTAATGGTGTTACTTTCACAAATAAATCCCTGTTGTTCCTGTACAAGAAACACATCGACATTGACAGTTTGACATTTGTTCCCATTTTGTTGGGGCCATACTCTGTGTTGTATTGGATATGGTTCCATGGTGATTTAACCCCAGTTTTGGTATATGGGGTTTGACAAAGCACTGTGTATTGTTAAGCAAAAGCTGTGGCTTTGCTGTTGGTAGGGTCAGAGCTGAAGTTAACTAGATGCCACCAAGGTTGAAATTCTCATTAAAATTTGTTTGCATTATCCCAGATTACCTTTTAAATCTAAGGGAGATGGGAAACTCTGACACTTGTGAGACCTTAAAAAAGTGAGCTTCCTGGCAGTGCTTCCTCTCTGGGGCTGGTCTCCCCCCAGAGTGTTCCAGAATGCCCCGGGCTGTGTGGGAGGATATGGCTCACCTTTCTGTGCAGGCCCAGCCCTCCTGGGCAGGCACAGCTCACCCAGGCACGGGCTGACCGATGTGAGCCATCCTTGCAGTCATTTTGGGGCTGAAAGCAGTAAAGATGGAAGGTGTTGTGGCACAGTGTCCCTGCAGGTCCTGTCAGCTGCCAGAACAGCAGCGGGGGACAATGGGGACATTCCACATGGGGCTGGGCCGCTGCTGTGTAACAATGGGCACTCTTTGCCAGGGCAAGAGGACCCTGGAAAGAGGGACACGTGTGGCACAGGCTCCAGAGCAAGGAGGAGAGCGAAGTGCAAGGAGCCTCCCTGCTGTGCACCTCTACCACCGCCTGCCAGCTCCTCCCACCTCCCATCCGAGTGCTCCTCTCCAGAGCAGGAGGCTCCTGTTGATGGCAGTTCTGTGCTTTTGGACAGGTCAGCAGCAATGGCAACGCTCACCCTGGGCCAGATGCTGGATGCTGCCCTGGGGTCACCAAGGACTGAAGCCATCGACTTGGAGCAGCTGCGCAACCTCCTGAACGGGATGCTCGTGCACCTGGGCCTGCGGGATCTGCCCGTCCAGGAGAGTGGGGAAGCACTGGAGGGGGCTGAGGGAGGCCCTTTTTCTGCCTCTTTCCTTGAGGAGTTAAAGCAGAAAGTGGAAAACAATGAAAGAGAAATCGCTGAGGTAGAGGCTTTTCCCAGCTCTTCTGGGTGATCCCCTCGAGCTGCCCCTTCCTCTGGGGTCTGCTCCCCCTTGTGCTGCTGGGGAGCTGCTGCTGAGGATGTGCTGAATGCCAAGCCCTGCCTGCAGTGCCCTGTGCCAGCCTGGCCAGGCCAGGCCCTGGGCTGCCCCCAGCTCTGTGCAGACCATGGTGGGGGTGAAGGACCTGGTTCCCAGAGCCTGCCCTGGGGCTCACCCCGCTATCCCCCTCTCCCAGGTCAGGGCTCTTTGCCAGGAGCTCCGTCAGGAGGTCAATGAGATGAAGGCAGAGCAGTCCCGCATGGCAGAGAACATACAGAAGATGCAGGAGACTTTTGACATGGTGAGCTGCCACCAGTGCCCCTGGGAGCTGCCCCTCACTGCACTGCCCTGCTGCCCCTGCCCTGCAGCCCGTGGTGGCTCCCAGCATGAAGGAGGAAAGAGTGAGGAGGGTGTCCCAAGAGTTGAATGTGGGAGGTCATCCCAACCCACCTGGAATCCCCCACTCTCCTTCTGCCAGCACTGCCCCAGGAAGGGCAGAAGGGCACCTGCAGGTCAGGCCTGTGGTAGAGGTCACTGCCTGCCTCAGCCAGGGCTGGCTGGGCACTTGTGAACTAAACAGCCATCAAAAAAGTAATCTGGGTCCTGGGAAGGAGGGGAGAGGAAGATCCACCTGTGCAATACAGTCACAGCCACTCGTGTCCAGGGTTCCTGTCTTGTGGCCAAATTAATTTGCAGATGCTCCTCTTAAATCGTGCTCCTGTCACCCCACTCCAGGAAAACTTCCAGAATATGCTGGATGACCTCCGCAACCAGCTGCTGGACACGGTCATGGTACGTCCTTGAGCACACCCAGGGCCTGCCCCAGGGCAGGGTCCCCCCACATCAGGGCATGGTCCCCAGCAGTGCTGGGTGGGTCACTGCTCCTCTGGATCCCATCCTGCCCCCAGTTACACGGATGGCTCTGATGCCTTCCTTCCCAAAAAAAGGGCTGAGCCTCTCCCCAGCCTCAGAGGAGGTGAGGAACATGGTGTGCTGGGAGGTGCTGGAGGATTTCCTGGTGGGCAGCAAAGCAGGAGGAGAAGGAGGAGGAGGAGGAGAAGGCCAAGGTCTGCCAGTGGAGCAGGATTGCAGCCCCCAGCACCTCCAGCCACCGCACACCCCGGGGCCTCTGCCGAGATTGCTCAGGACTCCTCTTCCCCCCACATCCCACTGGGAGGCAGGACCTGGCACAGGCAGAGCCAGGGCAGCTCCGGTGTGCTCTCAGTGTGTTTTCTGTTCAGAAAAGGGCCGTGTTCAGGGTGGTGGGAGAAACAGCAGGAGCTGGTGCCTCCCTGGGGCCAGGCTGCATTGACATCCCACCACAGCCCCTCCTTGCTCAGCATGAGGCAGGACCATGGCTCCCTGCCCTCCGGGTCTCTCTGGAGTGGTGGCTGGGGTCAGGGGACAGCAGAGGGATGTTATGGGGCAGGTCTGGAATATTGAATCCTGTTGCTAGAGAGAACAATGCCTCCCTATTGAATTAGATGAGATCAGTTGTGTGTTTGCTGATCCCCTGGGTTGGCTGCTAAAACCTTGGGCACGGAGGTGACCAAAGGACTAAATGGGCTGGGGAGAAACATTGTGAAGTTCAACACAGGCAAGTGCAGGTCCTGCACATGGGGAGGAACAACCCCAGGCACCAGCACAGGCTGGGACTGAGTGGCTGGAAAAGCAGCTCTGTGGGGAAGGAGCTGGGGGTCCTGGTGGACACTGAGCTGTCCATGGCCAGCACTGTGCCCAGAGGGACAGGAAGGTCACTGGTGTCCAGGGCTGTGTTAGGAAAAGCATTTCCAGCAGGTCAGGGAGCGATCCTGCCCCTCTGCCTGGTGAGGCCTCACCTGGAGCAGTGTCCAGTTCTGGGCTCCTTGGGACAAGAGACACACGGATCTGCAGGAGCGGGTCCCATAGAGGGCCACAAAGATGATTTGGGGCCTGGAGCAGCTCCCTCCTGAAGAAAGGCTGAGGGAGCTGCGGCTGTTCAGCCTCCAGAGGATACGGCTGAGAGGGAACCGAGGCTGGGAGAGCAATGCTGAGCATCTGGGTGGGGATCTGTGCCTCAATTTCCCCAGGAAGAGCTGGGTTAGGAGGCTGGCTTGGAGATGCTGAATGCAGCCCAGTGTTGCAGGCAGCCCATCCTCTCCTTCCAGTCTACTATGAAGGACATGATGGACCAGGACGAACAAGGCTTCCCGGGACAGCAGGAGGCCGGCCCCAGGCGCACACGTCCATGGAAGGACCAAGGGCTGGTTGTCATCGGCAATGAAAGTACCTCTGGGCACAGCTGGGGAGGGCATCTGGAGGGTGTGAGGGCACAGCAGGCTGGGCAGGGGGCCTGCACATTGCTGGGTTTTCCCCCAGGTTCCCCAACCCTGGGGAGCTCCCTCTGTTCTCTTCTCGTCTTCCAGTTACGCTCGCGCAAAGGCCCAGGACACCCACGCCGAGGCATCGGGACACGCGGGCCCCCAGCCCTCTGCCCCCCAGAGCCACGGCCAGGCCACAGGGCAGGGGGAAGGACCTGCTGCAGGCGCCTGCGGGCAGCCACCCGGCCTCCTTCGGGGCCACTGACACGGGATGGAGCGTGGGACGGAGGGACCGGGGATGGAACGTGGGACGGAATGACCCAGGACACAGCGTGGGACGGAGTGACCGGGGATGGAACGTGGGACGGAATGACCGGGGACACAGTGTGGGACGGAATGACATGGGACAGAACATGGGACGGAGTGACCGGGGATGGAACGTGGGACGGAATGACATGGGACAGAACATGGGACGGAGTGACCGGGGACGCACTGTGGGACGGAATGACCCAGGATGGAACATGGGACAGAGTGACCCGGGACACAGTGTGGGATGGAGTGACATGGGACAGAATATGGGAAGGAGTGACATGAGACAGAATATGGGAAGGAGTGACATGGGACAGAATATGGGAAGGAGTGACATGGGAAGGAATGTTGGACGGAGCAACATAGGACAGCATGACGCCGGACAGATGGGATGGAGTGGCACGGGAAGGAATGGCATGGGAAGGAATGTGGGACAGAGTGACATGGGATGGAGTGACATGGGGTGGAATGTGGGACGGAAGGGCATGGGATTAAGTCACATGGGACAGAAGGACATGGGATGGAATGTGGGACAGAAGGACATGGGAGAGAAGGACATGGGACAGAATGACATGGGACAAAATGTGGGATGGAACGACACGGGACAGAATGACATGGAACTGAATGACATGGGATGGAATGACACGGGACAGAATGACATGGAACTGAATGACATGGGATGGAATCAATAAGAATTTCCAAGGCAGAGGCTCTTCCCAGCCCCCTGGGTGGTCCCCCTGAGATGGACAATGTGGGACAGATCAAGGATGAAGAGATCAGGATGAGCATCTCCAAGGTAGAGGCTCTTCCCAGCTCCCTGGATGCTCCCATTAAGATGGATGATGTGGGACAGATCAAGGATGAAGAGATCAGGATGAGCATCTCCAAGGTAGAGGCTCTTCCCAGCCCCCTGGATGCTCCCCGAGACTCCCCCTCCTTTGGGGTCTGCACCCCTGTCTTGCTGCCCTTAGACCAAGGTCTGGTTTAAGCCCAAGCTCACACTGGCACAGGGGGCTTTCCTGAGGGAAAGGGATGGAGTTTGGGGGGCAAGAGCTGTGGCTGAAACACTGCTCTGCTTGCTCAGGCTCCTCCCCACATTCAGACCAAGAGTCTGGATGGCAATTTCACCACCTTGGGAATGCATCCAGGATCCCACCCTCCCATCCAGGGGGTGCAGTTAGTGCAAGGCCACCCAGGATCACAGACCCTCTGGATCCCAGCCGAGAGCGTGGCTGGGACTAGCAGGTGAGTGCCATGGGGACAGCAATGGCTTTGGGGACAGCATTCCCACTGAGCCCATGTGGTGCCCTGGCATTGGCCCCGTTTAGCCAGTGATGGAACTCTGGGGATGCTGATGATTTCCTCCCACTGGCAGCAGGCTCCCGACATCCCAGGAGGCTCAAGGAGGAGGCAGCTCCAGGATGGAGCCATTCCCAGCTGAAGCTGGACTGTAGGTGCCAGGGATTTCGTGACCAGTGTGGGGGACGGTGGCTTGTCCCTGGGTAGGATGGGGACACATGGTGCCAGAGCTGGGTCATGACCTGCCCTCCTGGCAGGACACGGGGGGGTCCTGAGTGCTGCCCAAGCGAGGTGCAAGGTCCAGTTGGGGTGGCAGGTGTGGGAGGCTGTGCCCTCCACCTCGCATCCCTGCCTGTCCTGGGCAGCCATGAGCAGCCACCACATTTCAGAGGTGCCAGTGGGACTGAGGCAAGCGTGTCCCAGGCTGGGAGCATCCCACCCTGGCAAGGGGTACAGGAACTCCTCCATTTGGACCTTTCCACCATCCTGAGTTCCCATGGGACTGGGCTGCTATGGATACTCCAGGGAGGAATTCCCACAGCAATGGGTTTTGGGAGCTTCCCTCTGCGGATTCACTGTTGCCTAGTATGAGCTGGAGGTTTTTTTTCCCAGCTGGGAACCCACAAATAGCCCATTTCCCCCACTGCACCCCCTTTATTTTGTAACCAGCCAGCGGGTTGGACCGCGCTGGGGTGATGTGGAGAAACCAGGCTCAGCACCCCACGATTCCCCTGCAGATGGGAACTCCCTGCAGCACCATGCCTGGCATCCCCCAGAAGCTCACCCAGCCCTTTTCTCCCTCTTTTAGGAGGCTCCTAAAGGTGCCCTCTTCCGAGTACTCGCCCTGTGAGCCGCTTGTGCAGTTGCCTGGCCGGTGAGTGGCACTGCTGCCTCGGGGGTGGGACAGGGGGGATGGTGCTGTCGGGGGTGGCTCGTTTGGCCCCTGTCACCCACCCGTGGCTGCTGCCCTCCCCAGGCACTCTGAGCTCATCCCGTCCACGCCGCCGCCGTCCCCCGGCCTCTCCGGACGCCTGCCCCCCGCGGTCAGACAGCACCAAATGCAGGAGCACGGCCACAGGTGGGGACTTGGGGACACAGCCCCGGCACCTGGGGCGGGGGAGAGCCCCGTCCCGGCACGGAGAGCTCTTCCCTGGGTGGGGTGGAGGGGCCCGGAGCTGCCTGGGCAGAAAGGGGCTGCAGAGGGTCAGCCCCAGGTCAGAGGGGTTTTACAGCCCCCCAGTCTCGCCCAGTCTCGCCCAGGTCTCTGCCTCGATGGTGCTGAAGCCACATGGGATGAGTTGTGTCTGGTGTCAGCCTGAGCTCAGGCTTGGTGGGGACTTGGTGCCTTCTGTGGAAGGAGTTCCCAAAATCGAGCCCTGCAGCGGGACAGCCCCGCTCCTGCCTGCTGGTGTCCCCTGCGAAGGGCACCGGGAGCTGCCATGGCTGGGAAAGGGCAGATCCTGCAGGGCTGGCTGGGCAGAGCTCTCCTGCAGCAGCTGGAGGAGGGGGAGCACCCCCTGAAGCCCTCCCTGGCACAGCGGGGTGAAGCACAGGGTGGCACAGCGCTGGGCACTGAGCACCCCTGTGCCCTGTCCCGCAGGGAGGGACCAGCCGAGGGCTATTCCCGCAGATCCCCGCGGTACTGCGGCGGCAAACACACCAGCACCTGCCCCGTGCAGCCCATGGAGCCCCTGCTCCCAAACCCCAACAAGGTAGGGATGGCGGAGGTGGGGATACACGCTGGGAGGTTGGGAGGATGATGCTGAGCATCCAGGAAGGAGCCGTGCCTCAGTTTCCCCAGGAGGAGCTGGGGGGGAGGCTGGCTTGGGGCCGCCGAATGCAGCCCAGTGTGGCAGCCAGGCCCCCTCCTCTCCTTCCCAGCCCGGGGCGTTCGACCTGGTGGGCAGGGACGGACTCGTCTACCGGGGCCGGACTCCCGTGGGGATGGATTGAGCAAGCGACTCCAGCCTGCAGAAATAAAGGGTGACGAGCAGCCGGGCGCTTGGGCTTCCTGAGTGCAGGGGCCTCGGCTCGGGATCTTCCCTCCTCGTCCTGAAAACAGCCCCTGGCCCCCTGGAGCCCCAGCTGTGCCCTGCCAGGGGAGCCTGTGGCCCCAAAGGGGGTCTGGGGCAGAAGAGGAGGAAGATTTGCTGATTTGCTGCCGAGAGAGGGGAATGGGGACCTCAGCGGGAAGGGCGGCAGCAGGACAGCTGGATGCCAAAAGCAAACCCCACCCCACGCCGCCGCTTTGCTGTCGCTTATCCCACGGGATGAGCATCCCCTCCTGAGCTGCCTTTCTTCTCTCTAAGCGAAGAAACCCCTTTGGCACCCCCTCTTGCATCGATGGAATGAGGACGGCACAAACCCCTCTGCTCCCCACCTCCGACCGATGCACCACAACCCGTCCCTGCCCCGTGGGAGGGACACATCCCCTCCTTCCCCTGAGCCACCCCCAAGGCTCGGGGCTGTCCCCTCTGCACACAGGCAGTGACACATCCTGGGGGGGGCACACGGCTGGTGGCACCTCTGCAGTGAGTGGGAGGGTGAGAAACCCTGAGGGGAACCCCAGAGACACCCAGGGGGACCCAGAACTTACAGGGGACATGCCCTGGGGGCTGCCCCCTGGGAACCCTGCTGGCCTGGGGGATGTCCCCAAACCTTCCCCCCCAGTGTGACTCCACGCCTGCCCACCCCACCGTGCTCCACAGGCACCTCTGTTCCCAGGGAGCTCCCCCTGGAATGTCTTCCCTGGTGGGTTTGGTTTTTCAGGGGAAAACCAGGTGCTCAAAACCTGCTTTGGGGGTGCTGAGGTGGATACAGCAGGATCGGGGTCACCCCCAGTTCCACCTCCAGTAGGAAAACTGGGAGCACTCTGAGCAAACCACTGGGCACCACTGGAGGAGCATCCTGCACCCCTGGCTGGGGTGAGAGCCTTAAAAACACCCTTGGGACTAATGGCATTTGCAGGATATGGCCCAGCTGGGGTGACCCCTTTGGTGCTCATCATCCCCCTGCCCCATTTGCTGCCCCCAGCACCCAGATGCCCCCTATAAACACCCCCAGCCCCTCATCCCTCCTCGGGTGCTCTCTGCAGCAGGTGAGGAACCCCACATGGGGGATTTTTTTGCCTTTTCTCCTTGGAGTTTGTGCCATCCGGGGGGAAGCCTGGCCATTTTCCTGAGCCCTCCTGTCTTTCCTGTCATCTCCAGAGCTGCTGTGTTCCCATTTTTGGGGTTTTACCCCAGCTGTTTGTTGCAGGATCACGGTGGGGCTGGTGGTCCCAGGCTGCTGAAGGGTTTTGAAAGCTGTGAGATTTTGGGAGGGGGCAGAAGGGGTGTTGGCTGCATCCCGTGGCACACGGGGTGTCCCTGCTGTGCCCCCCATGGCCCTGGGCTCTCCCCTTCCCTCTGCACCCCCCTGTGGGGGCAGAGCGTGGATTGAGGGCAGCTCCTGGGGTGTCAATCCCCGCTGGTGACACTGTGGGGGGGTCACCCCTCTTCCCAGTGCCCTGCCAGGGATGTCCTCCCAGCAGAGAGAAAAGGCAGGGACAGCTAGTGTTAAAAAAGTGATTTTTTTTTTAATTTTTTATTATTTTTAAATTAATAAAAAACCTTCAACCTGTATTTTTTTTGCTGGGGTTTTTTNGGCTCCATATCCCCGTGGCTGTGACCTGGGGTGTCCACAGCCACCTCCATCCATTTATTTCTGTTATTCCTGTCCTCCCTTCCTTCTCCTGCCCTGACATGGGGGTAGAGCCACAGGGAAACCCCCCCAGCCACCCAGCAGCTGCCTCCA
>VZRZ01008148.1:20036-53537 GCA_013398175.1 Climacteris rufus | reverse complement strand
TTATGGAATCATGGAATGGTTTGAGTGGGAAGGGAATTTAAGGATCATCCTGTTCCAACCCCAACACCTCCCACAATCCCTGGTTGGTCCAACCTTTCCTTGGACACTTCCAGGGATCCAGGGGCAGTCACAGCTTCTCTGGGAATTCCAGAGCAGCCGGGAATTCCTTCCCAAGCTCCCAGCCCACTCTCTCCTTTCCCAGGGGGAAGCCATTCCCTGGGTCCTGGCCCCCCAGCCCTAGGCCCAAGTCCCTCTCCAGCTCTCCTGGATTCCCTGGAGCCTCTGGAAGCCGCTCCAAGTTTTCCCTGCATCCTTCCCTGATCCAGGCTGGACATTCCCAGCTCTCCCAGCCTGGCTCCATATTCCCATCCTCCTCCAAAGCCTGTATTTATATTTTCCATGTTTGCATCCATAAAATACTTGGCACTGGACACATTCTTAAGAGAGAGCCCTGTACAACAATGCCTTTTTCCTGGGAAAAGAGGCCTTTTCCTTGGTCGACTCACTCCATCCTCATCCCCTCTCCAGCAGATCCCTGGAATGCTCCTGGCTCATCCCTCTCCTCCTTTTCCCAAAACGCTCCTGCCTCATCCCTCTCCTCCTTTTCAGGGCTCATCCCTCTCCTCCTTTTCCCAAAGCGTTCCCGGCTCATCCCTCTCCTCCTTTTCCCGGCTCAACGCTCTTTCCCTTTTCCCACAGACTTTCCGCTGGCCGGTGGCGACCAACATCGATGGGAATGAGATCCTGGAGATCCAGGTGTTCAACTACAGCAAAGTCTTCACCAACAGGTGAGTCCTTCCCTGCCGAGGATCCCCTGGATCTCATCCCACGGGAAGAGGCAGCTCCACTTGGGTTCAGAGGCAGGAGGGTGAGGAATGCGGTGGTTGGAGATTCCTGGGAATTCCCAGTGCCGTTTGAACGGCTCAGGGAATGAGGATGCGGCCCCCAGGAATTCTGAGGGGCTCAGAACCAGGTTTTTCCCAAGCTGTGCTGTCTGTTTCCATAAAATTTCCCTGTCTCTAAGGGAAACTGGAATTTTTGGGCGAAATACCGAGGTGGAAGTTGACGCCTGGATGTGTTTTCCCAGATTTTCCAAATCCTGCAGGGGTTGATTCTATGGTGTCCAGGGAAGCTGTGGCTGGTCCGTCCCTGGAAGTGTCCAAGGAGAGGTGGGACAGGGCTTGGAAAAACCTGGGATAGTGGGAAGTGTCAAGGTTGGAATGGGATGGGCTTTAAGGTCCCTTCCCACACTGGATCCATGAGGAATGGGAAGGATCCAGGGAAACCTTGGAGCCCCTTCCAGAGCCTAAAGGGGCTCCAGGAGAGCTGGAGAGGGACTTGGGACAAGGGTTGGAGGGACAGGACATAGGGAATGGCTTCGCACTGGGAAAGGGCAGGGATAGATGGGATATTGGGAAGGAATTGTTCCCTGGGAGGGTGGGAAGGAGGAGGGAGGAGCTGGTGCTGGGAATATCCCTCCCGGAATGCAGGGAATACATGGAACAGGAAATCCCATTAAAACAGGGACTCCAGCCCATCCTCCTCATCCATGAATAAGCTGGAGAAGGAGAGGAGGGAGAGGGTTGGGAAAGGTGATCCCGGTGCTCTCTGAATAATTCACGTGCAGCTGATGAAGGCCATTGATCAAAGCCCTGGAAAAAGGCAGGATACCTGATCCAGGCCCTCCGGAACAACGACAGAGCCGTGGCCCAGTGGCTCCTTTTGTTCCCTGTCTCCGTGGCCGTCACCAGCAGCCAATCACCGGGAATATGATCCTTGTTTGGCCTCATCCAGGTGCCTCTGGATCCTGGCAAATTCATCCCAGCTCTGGTGGGTTCACAGGAGCATTCCCAAGGTGCTGAGTATCCAAGGAAAAGGGTTGGATGCAGGGAGATGATTTCTAAGCCCCCAAATGGGCCCCAGCATCCCAAAACCCATCTCCAGCTCCTGGATAGGGAATATCCACGCTGAGAATCTCCCCAGGACACCCAGTTCCCAAATAGGGAATATCCAGGCTGGGAATCCCTCTGGACACCCATCTCCAGCTCCTGGATAGGGAATATAGAGGCTGGGAATCCCTCAGGACACCCAGCTCCTGGATAGGGAATATCCAGGCTGGGAATCTCTCAGGACACCCAGCTCCCAGATAGGGAATATGCAGGCTGGGAATCTCCCCAGGACACATCCAAAGCATCCAGGTGTGGGTGAAGGGCACATCCTGCCCATGGTTCATTCCCAGGTGGAAATTCCCACTGGAAATGCTCCACACAAGGGAAAAATCCAAAATCGTGGGGCCTCCACATCTTGAATAAAACCCAGGGGATTCCCAGGGCTCCATCTGATCCCACATATCCCTTCCTGGACAATCCTGGTGCGAGGTGGGAATACCGGGATCCTGCTGGAATTCAGGTCATGTCCTTGGTTTCCTGGGAGAGATGGGAGAGAATTCCTGGCAGGTGGTCCCAGGGTGCCAGGCTCTGGGAGAGGCTGGATGCAGGAAATTTGGGGTCCCAGGTGTGGATTTGAGCAGGATAAGACACCGTGGGACAACTTAAAGGGATGTGGGAATGGGAATCACACCCAGGAGAGGGGGAAGATCCAGAAAAAAATAAGGATGAATCCAAGAGGAGGCCGTGACTATGGAGCATCATCCTTGAGGGATCTGTGCTCCCATTCCCAAACTTCTGGGACAGCCTGGACAAGCCTTTCTGAGCAGGTTTTCCTCGTGCAGAAAACAGGGATAACACCAGGCACAGATCCCATTCCTTGGGGATGAGGAATGGGCACAAATCCAAGAGACTTTGCTCCGGGGGGTTCCTTCTCCTCCGTGTCCCTGTTTTCCCCTGGAGCAGTAACGGGATCTGGCCAAAGGCCAAAAGCCACATCCCTGTCACGGGAGAGGGGGCACAGATGATTTTCCTATGGAAAACTGATCCCATGGAGCTGCTCCGTGGCCTGGCAGGGACACAAAGAGCCGGATTCTGGAGGGTTTTTTATCCAGACCTGGATGAAATCTCTGGGATGGAAACAGAGCTTGGTCCTGCCCTTTGTTCTTCTCCAGCCGTGGAGATCCCGGCGCTGCTCAAGCCCGTTGTGTCTCCAGAGGGATCCTCGCTTCATCCGTGGAAAATTATCCATGGCAGGAGGAGGAGAATGGGAAAAATGAACTCTGGGGCCGGAGGGTTCCTTCTGGTCCGACTGCCCTTCCCTCATGGAGCAGTTACATGGAATATCGGGAAGGAATTCCCAGCTGGGATGGAATTCCCAGAGGAGCTGTGGCTGCCCCTGGATGCATGGGAGTGTCCAAGGAAATGTTGGAGCACCTTGGGATAGTGGGAAGTGTGGGGGTTGGAATGGGATGGGATTTAAGATCCTTCCCACCCCAACCATTCCAGGATTCCGTGCCAGAATCCTCGGTGCCCAATCCCTGCCCTCGGGTGAGACATGTTCAGCCCTGGCAAAATTTGTGGAATTTTTCGTTTCTGGATCAAAATACATAACAACACCGAGTCCAACAGCCTGAAACTGCCACTTTGGGAATCTCATCCCAAATTTCTTGCCTGGCAGGATGTATTTCCATTCCCAGAGCTGTCTGGCACTCATTATCCTCCTTTACTTCCAAAAAAAAAATTCATTTATATTCAATGGGAATTTTTGCAAGATTTTCCTGGAAAAGAAAAGGTGGAAGAAACTTGGCTGGAGCAAATTTTGACATCCAGAGGATGCTGAGCTGGAGCAGCTGGAGCTTCCCACATTTCCCCAGGTTATCCAGGTGGAAATAAACCCGGAGCAATTACAGGCTCTTGCAAGTGGAGTGAAGGGGATAATTAGGAGGGAAGTGATTTAGGAAGCTTTAATTCCGTGCAGTCAGATGATTCCAGATAAAGCTGGAGTTTGGCTGGAGAGGGAAAAGGGCTTCTCATTCTGGAGCAAGCTCCAAGCTCCAGGTGGGAACCATGGGAAGAAAGAGTTGGAATTAATCAGGATTGCCCAGCTACAGCTTTGGATATCCATGGGAACGCCGCAGATTCCAAACGGACATGGACACCTCCCACTATCCCAGGATGCTCCAAGCCCCGTCCAGCCTGGCCTTGGACATTTCCATGAGTGTTCAGCAGGATAATTCCCTGGAAAAGGGTCAAAAGCTGTGGAATCCCTCTGTTTTCACCATCCTGCCTTGCCAGGGGTGTCTGGAGGTGAGTACCAAACCAGGATGGAGGTGCCAGGATTTGCCTCTTGCCAGTTCCTGGGAATGTTGAGAGCATGGATGGATGGAGAGGCCATTCCCAAAAAAGAGCCTCTCCCTGGCTGCAGGAGCAGAATTTGCCCATGGAGCAAAGAACATCCCAGCAGAGGAGGGAAAATGGGATTTCCTGGACGGGAGGATGCTCTGGGCACAGACAGCTGGAATTCTTGCCCCTGGAAAACCTCAGTGCTGGCAAAGCCTGGCTGGATTCACCGGATTCACCACCCCCTGGAACTTCCCAGGGACACAGGAAACATCCCTGGGAGTTGGGATGCACCACCAGGGCAAAGCCTGGCGGGTCCTGGGGTTTGCAGCAGCCCTGACTTCCCAATCCCAGGATTTGAGCAAGCCCCAGGCACAGAACCGGCCTGGCTGGGCTTGGAAACCGGAGCTGCTCCTCTGGGCTGATAAAATTACGGATGACCCAGAAAAAGTCCCTTTTTTCCATCAGCAGCAATGCCAGGGAAGGAAGGGAGCAGGGCCCTGATGAATTATGGAGCGCTTGGAATCGAAAGGCTCTGCAGACAAGTCCTGAATATTTAATTCCTTCTCCCTCAGCTCTGCCGGGGAAAGCTTGGGAAGGATCTGAGAAAGGAGAGGAGCTTCTCTGGGAACCTGTGCCAGGGCCTCACCACCCTCACAGCCGGGAATTCCTTCCAGATATCCCACCTGACCCTGCGCTCTGCTGCAGGGCTTGGAATGGCTCTGGCACCCCTGCTCTTGTCATGGATTCATGGAATGGTTTGGGAAGGGATCTTAAAGCTCATCCCGTTCCTCCCTGACACCTTCCACTATCCCAGGTTGTTCCAAGCCCCGTCCAGCCTGGCCTTGGACACTTCCAGGGATGCAGGGGCAGCCACAGTTTCTCTGGGAATTCCATTCCAGGGCCTCCCCAACCTCCCATCCAAGAATTCCTTCCCAAGATCCCATCCAGATCTCTCCTTTCCCAGTGGGAAGCCATTCCCTGTGTCCCTCCAGCCCTTGGCCCAAGTCCCTCTCCAGCTCTCCTGGAGTCTCCAGAAGGGGCTCCAAGGTTTCCCTGGATCCTTCTCTGTTCCTGGGCATTCCCAGCTCTCCCAGCCTGGCTCCAGAAGGGCTCCAGCCCTGGAGCAGCTCCATGGTCTTCCCTGGACTCTCTCCAGCAGTTCCAGGTGCTCCTGCTGTTGATCCCAGAGCTGGAGCAGCTCTGCAAGTGGGATATTCCAGGAGGAATTTCCTATTCCTTCCTCAGCTCCCTCTGGGCAAGGAGCACCTGGCAGCCAAAGGTCCCTGGATCCACCTGGATCCCAGAGGAGCAGGGAAGCCACTGCCACACCCAGGAATATTTTGGATGTACCATCACCAGGTTAAAAAAGAGGGATACCTGCAGGGATCCGGCCTCTGGAGCCCTGCAGGATCCAATCCTGTTTGGAATTGGGCTCAATGATCCTTGTGGGTCCTTTCCAACTCAGGATATTCCATGAAATAAAACACTGGCTTTTATCAGGGAAGCTTTTCCAAGACAAAAGAGCTGCTGCTCTGGCAAACAGGGAATAATGTTGTTTCCCAAACCCAGAAATCCAGGCGGATACAGCAGCTTTTTCCCAAAAAAAAACCCATCTTGGAGAAGAAGGTTTCCGTGGGATGCATTATTCCGTGTGAATCGAGAATTAGGGAGTAAACAAAGGAAAAGTTTTCCTGTTCCGTGTCCTCCAGGGCAGCTGAGGAGCTGTGCTGGGATTGATCCGTGCGTGGAATGTGGAAGATGAGGGAAGGAGGTGAAATTCCTGCAGGGATGGGGCCAGAGAGACCTGGAGGGGCTGGAGCATGTCCAGGGCAGGGAACGGAGCTGGGAAGGGGCTGGAGCTCCAGGAGCGGCTGAGGAGGCTCAGGGGGGACCTGGCTTTCCAAAATTCCCTGAAAAGTTGGAGCCGGGGGGGTTGGGCTCTGCTCCCAGGGAACAGGGACAGGAGGAGAGGGAACGGCTTCAACCAGGGCAGGCTCAAGTGGGATTTTGGGAACAATTCCTTCATAGCCTTGGATGGAGCTTGGAGAAACCCGGGATGGTGGAACAGGACCAGCTCTGAGGTCCCTTCCCACCTGAACCATTCCAGGATTCCAAGACCTGTGCAGATGGATGAGGAACAGCGCCCTGGTCCGTGTTTGATTCCCCAGCACAGGAACAACCACGGGCATTCCGGATGGGAATGGCCAGTTTGGGATCCCTCAGTCACATCCCAGGAATCCAAGACTGATGGTTCCCAAATCTTCTTTTATCCCAACAGCGTTCCCTTGGCTCCTCTCCCAGCTTCTCTCTTCTCCATCATCTCCGCTGAGCCCTGATCCGGGATCTCTTCCTTCTCTTGGGGAAAATGGGAAGCAGATCCAGGTGCTGATCCTTGGACAGGTTTTCCTGTGAAAACCAGATCCCGGTGGGTCACGGGTGCTCTCCTTCGCTCCGCAGGCTCGTTGGGACATTCCGGATGGTCCTGCAGAAGGTGGTGGCCGAGGGGCAGCTGGAGGTGACGGACACGCTCATCGACGACAACAACTCGGCCATCCAGGTGGGTCTCCGGCAGGGAATGGCCAGCATTCCCAACATTCCTATCCTTCTTCGATCCAGGGTTAGGGTTGGGGTTGGGGTTAGGATCCAGGTGTCCACATCTCCACTGAATTTGTGGGAAGAGGGGTGAGGTACCACCTGGATTCCCTGTATTTCCTGGGTTCTCAGCCTCACCTCCATCCCGTGGCTCCTGGGAGGTCTGAGGCAGCCGGGAATGTCCGGGGGTGCTCAAGGTATCCTGGGTTTTCCAGCGGTGTGGGAAGTTTGGGATGGGGACAAAGCAAGGACGGATCCTGTTGGATTCGAGCGCAGACAGAGCCCAGAAAGGAATCACTGAATTCCAGGCTGGTTTGGGTGGGAACGGACCTTAAATCTCATCCCATTCCAACCCCAACACCCACCATGATCCCAGGGCACTCCAAGCCCTGTCCAACCCGGCCTTGGACACTTCCAGGGATGGGGCAGCCACAGCTTCTCTGGGAATTCCATCCCGGCCCCTCCCCAGCCTCCAAGGGCAGAATTCCTTCCCTATATTCCATATTTATTTTTAATCTAAACCTTCTTGGATGAACCAGCTCCAAGTAATTTCCTCTCCCTTTTCCATGTGGCCATTCCCAACTTATTCCAGGCTACAGCAGACTCAGGCTTGGAGCTCTCCAGCTTTTTTCTCCCTAAAATCTTTCCCTGGATTCTAAATGGAATCAAATCCATGGGAATTCCTCCTGCTGCCTTTGCCCCAGTGGCCACAGCCCTTCTGAAAGCAAATTGGGGTAAAAAAAGCAAGAAAAAAATTTCTTCTCTTAAAAAATGTGTCTTATGAAAAAGCAGCAGCTGCTGCCGAGATCAAAGTACAAGGAAAAGGCGCTTTTCCACCTCCACGCTGCTTCCATGGAGAAATTATCTGTTATTTTTCATGCAGAAACAATGGATTTAGATAAAAACACACACACACACAAAAAAAAAAAAGGATAAAAAAAGAGAAATGGAAGAATTTATTACAGAAATCCTCCTTTTTTTTCATGTTTGTTTTTAAGAAGAGGCACAGCCTCCTGACCTGCTCCAGCCAAGGGGCTGCTGAAAGGCTGCAAAATCCAAGATTTGGGAAAATCACAGCAATTCCGCAGGGATTCTGCACGTGACACCCGAAGGGTGACTCAAACCCAGCTGGGAGCAGAGCTTTGATTGATTTTTCTGATTCTTTTTTTGGCAAAATCCAACTTTGAGTCAATCACGCCCAATTTGCCCCCTCCAGGCTGTTTGAGAATGTCAAAAAAAAGGGAAATAAGGAGGAAAAACAAAGATGAATGTTAGAATATTCAGATTTTCACATGTTCTAACATTTGGGGTTAAAATCTCATTTTCCAGCTCGATTTAAGAGTTTAAAAATCCTTTCAAGGCAGGAAAAATTTGATGGGGGGAACAAAGAGAAAGAGTTTGAGCTGAGCGGGATCCTCCCTTGGAGGGACAATTAGGAGGTGTGGGCTGGAATTGGGAGAAATTTCCATTGGAAACAATGGAATAGGAAAGAAAATGAAGCAGCAGAAAATTCCCTGCAGGGACCTGGCTGGAATTTCACTCCTGGCTCCGGCATTCCCGGGTTTTTTGATCTCCTGGCCAGGGCAATAATGTCAGGAGGGTGGGAGCTGCCAGGGATGGTTCTCAGCCTGCCCAGAAGAGGGAAAAGAATTCCCAGCTTTTCCTTTGTGTTCCATTCTAGGAAATGAGGCTGTGCCAGGAACTGCCTTGGGATGGGTGGGAAGGACCTCAAATCCCATCCCATTCCAATACCACCACCTTCCATGATTCCAGGATGCTCCGTCCTTTCCTGGGACACTCCCAGGGATGCAGGGGCAGCCACAGCTTCTCTGGGAATTCCAGCCCAGCCGGGAATTCCTTCCCAAGCTCCCAGCCCACTCTCCCCTTTCCCAGTGGGAAGCCACTCCCTGTGTCCTGTCCCTCCAGCCCTTGGCCCAAGTCCCTCTCCAGCTCTCCCGGAGCCCCTGGAGCCTCTGAAAGTGGGTCCAAGCTTTCCCTGGATCCTTCCCTTCTGCAGGTGAACATTCCCAGCTCTTCCAGCCCTGGACCAGCTCCGTGGCCTCCTCCGGACCCTGGCTCTGCTTTCCCAGACCCTGGGAGCACATGGAAAATCCCTGAGGCAGCTCCTCACCTGGCATCCCATCCTTTCCACCCCTCTGGGAAAAAATCAGGATGAGAACCCCCACCCCCCCCAGGGGTCTGCACCCCTCATCCCAAGCCCCCAATCCCGAGGGAAAAGCTCCCAGCCCACAGAGCAGCCGCTGCTTTCCCTTCCCATCTCCCGGGGAGCCGTTTCCCATGGAAACGGAGTTTTGGAACTCGCTTGGAAACGCAGCTATTTCTGATCCCCATATCCCACCCCGGGGGTTCCATTATCCCTCAGCCTCTCCCCCTCGGCCCTTTTCCTGGGAAGCTGCTGCCTCATCCAGCACCAAGGACAGGGACAGCGGTGCGGAATTCTTGGAATTCGCAGGGAGGGGACAAGGATGTAATGAAGCGGCTTTTCCTGGGGGATAGTGGGAATTAAACCAATAAAAACACAGGGAATGCATTCTCAGGAGGGAGGGGAATCCAGAAGGTGCAGAGCTGGTGGGAAGAAACAGTTCCAGCTGCAGGTAATTGGGAAGTTGTCTGGTTAAAAGGAGGAAAATCCCGTATTTTTAAGGCCCTTCGGTGTCACAGAGGCAGAGGGAAAAATCACTGGGTGAAAGTTAAACAATCCCAAATTCCTGGTGGCAAAATAATGAGGTTTTTGGAATTAAATAATTGAGGATTGATGAGGGGCCTCCCAGCCTGGCCAGGGCTTGGAATGGAATCATGGAATCCCAGACTGGTTTGGGTGGGAAGAGACGGGACAGTGGAAGGTGTCCCTGCCCATGGGATGAGCTTTAAGGTGCCTTCCAAGCCAAACCATCCTGGAATTCTGTGATTCCATGGAGCTGGAGGATGCTGATTGCTGGGATGTCTCCAGGCTGGGTTTAGAGCCAGAAACCTCAGAGCCCATTCCAGGGCCTAAAGGGGCTCCAGGAGACCTGGAGAGGAATTGGGACAACGGATGGAGGGACAGGACACAGGGAATGGCTTCAAAGTGGAAAAGGGGAGTTGGGCTGGGATATTGGGAAGGAATTCTTCTCTGGAAGCATGGTGAGGCCCTGGAATGGATTTCCCGGAGAAGCTGTGGCTGCCCTTGGATCCCGGAAAGTGCCCAAGGCCGGGTTGGACAGGGCTTGGAGCAGCCTGGGATAGTGGGAGGTGTTGGGGTTGGAATGGGATGGGCTTTAAGGTCCTTTCCCACCAAAGCAATCCAGGATTTCATGACCCATTGGAGACTTTGGATCAAGCTTAAGCCAGGCCCCTTCTGGTTCCCAAGTTCCACCTGGGCTGGTCAGGGCCTTCCCAAACAGGGACTGATCCAAGACTTCTCAGGGATGCTCATTCCTAGAAAACCCTGCCCTGCCTGGAGACAGGACCAGGCAGGAGCAAAGCACCATAAATCCATGGATTTGGAACCCCATTCCAGGACAAAAATGGGATGCAGAGTGATGGAGCAGGGAACAAACCCTCACCAGGACCCGGCTCCATCTGCTCCCAGCACCTTCAACTGCTCCGAGGGTTTGTTGGCTCCTCCAGGTTTTCCTGTCTCCCTTTGTGCTGCAGGTGGTCCGGGATGCACCAGGAATTCCTGGTGAATCAGGACCACGGTCAGATCCTTCTGCAGACAAAACCTCCAGGAACAGAGAAACCTTGGGATCAGCCAGGCTCCAACATCCATCCAGTGACTCCACAGCTCTTCCCACCTTTCAGATTTCCCAGGATATTCCATGGGGGCTGACTGTGTCTCCCTGCCTTGCAGACCAGCATCTCCATCGAGGTCCGGTACCAGGCTCTGGATGGGACAGTGGGCACATGGAATGACAAGGAATTCCTGGAGACGCCTAGCGTGCACTCAGAGGGAGACGGAAGGTATTCCTTGGAGACCGACAGCCTCCTGTCCGGCCACCGGCACAGCTCCGAGGTCTCTCCCGGGAAATCCAACCAGCAGCCCACGGAGAGGAGCTTCAGGAGGTAACAGGATGTGGAGCTCCTGGATGTGGGATTGTGGGGGCATTGGGAGGGCTTGGAATGTTGGGAAAGGGCGGCGTTGTCCCAGTGCTGCTCCAAGGGGCACCTCCTGCCCTTGGAGGATCCGTGGGAACAGCTCCAGGTGAGGATGGGATCCGAGTGGCCACCAACAGGTCCTGGTGCTCCACCACGCCTGGACAGAGCTGAACTTCCAGGATTGGAGCACCTGGAGAGAAAATCCAGATCCTGTCTAGATTGCAAGGGGATGAAGGGTCTGGCTCTCCTGATCCTGAGGGGATGAGGGGTCTGGCTCCCCTGATCCCGAGGGGATGAGGGGTCTGGCTCCCCTGATCCCAAGGGGATGAAGGGTCTGGCTCTCCTGATCCTGAGGGGATGGAGGAGTCAGGATTCACTGGTGGGATTAGATCCATGTGGAATCTCAGGTCTCCACAGAGCACGTGGTGCTCCCAGGACTGAGGTGCCTCCGGAGTGACCTGTTGGGATCTCAGTCCCTCACCAGGATTGAGGGAATCCCACACCAATGGCAGTGGATTCCTGCCTGGAATTCCTGAGGAATCCCGTGAGGTGAATCCCACACCAATGGCAGCTGATTCCTGCCTGGAATTCCCGAGGAATCCTGCGGTGGCAGGTGGGGACACTCCAGTTCTTCCCAGAGATGTTGTTCCGGTTTTCCATTCCTTTAACATCCCTTGGATGTCGTTCTGAGTTCCTGGGATCTGCCCCTGGATGGGAACAATTCCAGGGGCTGAATCCTGACATTCCTCAACACAAAGCTGCTGGAATCAGCTGCAATCCCAGCCCAGTGAGGGCTCGGGATTGGGAATGCTGCCGGTGACTCCAATGGAATGAAATGTGAGCTGGGACCAGTTCTCCATGGATTATGGAGCTTATGGATGCTTAGGGATCAATCCTTGGATGGATTCCCCATCCCTGGAGGTATCCAAGGAAGGCCCGGACGTGGCAGTCCGTGCTCTGGGATGGGGACAAGGTGGGGATTGGGAACAGCTTGGACTCAATGATCCTGAAGGGATCATTTCCAACCTGGATGATGCCGTAATTTTGGGATATGCAGCCACCAGGGGATTCAGGGAATGCTAAAATGGATTTTCAGGCAGATTTCCACAGTTTTTGGAGTTGTGTTGTCCGGGGGGGCTTTGCCTGTGGGTCCCCACTCCGGGAGCTCCTGAACCCATTGGAAGAGGGGAGGCATCAAAGCCCTGAAGCTGCTGGAATTCTTCAGGAAAGAGATGGAAGTGGAGGGGAGACTGGGAGAGGGGGAGAGAGAGATCGGGGTCCTTGTGCCACCCTCCACATTCCCCCTCTGCTCCTCACGGACCAGCCGCTTCCAGGGAGCCGATGGATCAAAGGAGGATGCTCCTTGTGTTCCCAAATCATGGAATCGTGGAATATCAGAATCATTTTGGCTGGAAAATCCCTCTGAGACCACCGAGTCCAAGAGTTTCCCCAGCACTGCCAAATCCCTAAATCCACATGGGAATCCAAACACAGCCCTTGGAATAAGCTGTTTTTTCTGCCCCCCAGGGTTATCCAATTTTGGACCACATTCTGTCTGGGATTAGCACTTTATTGTGGCCAAAAAAGGGGAAAACTGGCTTTTTCCCCATGGATCAAGACAGAGGGAATATCCCTCTAATTTCTCGCAGTCTCCCTGGCAGTTCATTAACTGTGGGAACTGGGCTGAATCCAGGGAATTTTCAAGCAAATTGGAAGTGCAGCTTCATTTTCCGGTTCAGCAAACTGGGATGAGGCTGAGCGGGAATCTGCCAATGGATTGAAAATGAGAATGCCGGGAAGTTTGCCAGGAATGGCACAGCTGGAATGGGGAAAGGGGGGGTCAGGCTGTCTGTGATGGGAAATCAGAGTCCTGCCTGTGCCTCTGAAATGTGGGGATGCAGGGAGCACCATGGATTCTCCATCCCAGCAAATGTGGGGATGCAGGGAGCACCATGGTTGCTCCATTTTGGGAAATGTGGGGATGCAGGGAGCACCATGGGTGCTCCATCCTGGGAAGCATCCAAGGCCAGGTTGGATGGGGCTTGGAGCAAACTGGGATAGTGGGAGGTGTCCCTGTCCATGGCAGAGGGAAAATGGGATGGACTGGAATGTTCTTTCCCACCCAAACCATTCTGTGATTCGGAGATTACAGGGAATTGGAGGATGCTGGTGGAATGGCTCCAGGCTGTGTTTCCCAGTTTCTCAGCAGGCAAATCCTGTGGGATGCAGTTCCAAGGGATTAAAGAAAATCTGAGATCCAGGGAGAGCTCAGAGCCTCTTCCAGGGCTTAAAGGGGCTCCAGGAGAGCTGGAGAGGGACTTGGGACAAGGACAGAGGGACAGGACACAGGGAATGGCTTCCCAGTGCCAGAGGGCAGATGGGATACTGGTAAGGAGTCCTTCCCTGTGAGGGTGGGGAGGGGCTGGGATGGAATTCCCAGAGAAATTGTCACTGCCTCATCCCTGGAAGTGTCCAAGGCCGGGTTGGACGAGGCTTGGAGCAGCCTGGGATAGTGGAAGGAATCTGGGTTGGAACGAGATGGGATTTAAGGTTCCTCCCAAAGCAGACCACTCTGGCATTCCATGATTCCATGACATTCCCCACCAGAGATGGAATTAAAGCCTTGTGGCTGATGTGTCACCTGCAGCAGGTGCCTGTATAAATTCCACTGGATAATTCCTCTGGATTATGGCTCCAGGGACTGTGGAGTCAGACCAGGACAGGCAGCTCAGCTGGAGCTGGACAAGAGCCACGCTTGGCCTGGCAAATCCCACCCTGAGCAGGATTTGAGGCGGAGCCGTGGGATTTGCCAAGCCCGGGATGTGCAGAGCCGTGTCCTGGGTGGGCATTCCGGAGCACGGGGCCTTTTCCAGGTTGGTTGGGGAACAATCCTCCCTGTGGGAGATGGGAAGTAAATGCAGGAGTTTGGATGAGGCCGGAGGTGAAAAAGCTCCATGGAACCTGCACGTGGAGCTTCCGACAGGGCTGGGAAGGGGCTGGAGCGTGTCCAGGGCTGGGAAGGGGCTGGAGCAGCAGGAGGGGCTGAGGGAGCTGGGCAAGGGGCTCAGCCTGGAGCAAAGGAGGCTCAGGGGGCCCTGCTGGCTCTGCACAGCTCCTGCCAGGAGGGGCAGCCAGGGGGAAATTTGGGATGTTATCCCAGGGAACAGGGACAGGAGCAGAGGGAACGGCCTCAGGCTGGGCCAGGGCAGGCTCAGGTTGGATATTGGGGAAAATTCCTTCATGGAAAGGGCTGGAATCCCCATCCCTGGGGATATTTCAAAGCCCTGTAGATGTGGAGTTTGGGGACGTGGGTGGCCTTGGCAGTGCTGGGATCCCGGATGGAAAAGCTGCTGGAAAAATCTCTTGAAAATGCATCGAGCAGGAGATTGGGGTAAAAGACTTAAATCCTCTCATTCTCCCTGGTTGTGCCAGGGCAGGCTCAGCTTGGACAGCAGCAGGAATTTCTCCATGGAAAGGGAGCTCAGGCCTTGGCAGGGGCTGCCCAGGGAGTTTGGAGTCCCCATCCCTGGGGGGATTTGAAATCCATGTGGATGTGGCACTTGGGGACACGGATCAGGGGTGGCCTCAGCAGTGCTGGGAATGGTCAGACTCCATGGGCTCCAAAGGCTTTTCCAACCCTTGATTACATGATTTTGGGTCACTCCCGTTCCTGTCCTGAATCCCAAGGAAGGGCAGGGCTGATGCCTGTGCAATTCCCACCAGGATGGAAGAGGATGAGCTGTATTTCCACAGCGAGGACGAGCTCCTGGGAGAGGGGGATTCCCTGAGCCAGGGATCCCTGGATACGAGGTAGGGAGAGGCCCTGCAGTGCTGTGCTGCTCCCACCTTGTCCCGAGGAATCTCCTGCAGGAATTGTCCTTGAATTCCCATTCCTTGGCTGCTGAGGGGGGAGGAGAAGTGATGGAACAGCTGGAAGAGCAGCCTTGGAATAGGATCCAGGGTGGAGAGTGGGATACTGGCTGGGATGCTGCCTTGCCTTTGAGGCACCCTTCTGTCTCCATGTCCCATTGCCAGATCCCGGGATCAGCCATTCCCATGGGAATGAGCTCCCTGTGTGTGCATGAAGGTCTGTTTGCCGTGGCTTTTCTTGGAGTGCCAAAATGTTTGGGAAGGAGCCAAAAAAATGGGAATTTTGGGTAAAATGCCAAGGATCAATGCAAGGCCTGTGAAAGCCACAGGAGGGAGAATTTTGGGAGAGGCTCCGCAGTTCCTGTGGGATAAGGACGGCAGGAAGCACATGGAGAGGCTCATAATGATGGGATTTAGCCTTGGATTGGGCAGGGTTGGATCAAATGATCCCTGTAGGTCCATTCCAATGGAAAATATCCCATCCCATCCCATCCCATCCCATCCAATCCCTCCCTTTACCCTGGCTGGGGCCACAGATTCCATTGGCTATTAGGGCAGAATTCCAGACCTGGGCCTGGACCATCCATCCCAGGAAGCCTGGAGAGGATTCCTGGTCAGACTGGATCAATCCTGGATGGGAGGGGAAGGAATTCCCCCAACCTTTTCTCACAGAAAAGAGGAATGAGGGAGGATGGGGAGAGAAAAGTTGGGAGAGGGAGATTCCCGCAGCAAATCCTGTTTGGATGAGGCTGCTTTTTAGGGATAATGGGAATAGGGGCATCCATACAAACAGCAGGAAGGGGATAATGCAGGAAATTCCCTGGGATGGGAATCCCAAACAAATCCCAGATCCCAGCACCTCTGAGGGTGTTCGCGGTGTTTTATCCCTGTTTCCATTGAGAATTCCTGGAGGATTTTCCTCCAGGAAATGGCTGGCTCAGGCTGTAGCAAACTCATGTTGGAATTCACCAGGAATCAAAAAAAATGAGGGAAAAAGGAAAAGGAAGGAAAGAGGTTCCACATTCTGGCTTTTGGGAAGGATGAAGGGGCACTTGGATGTGAACCATCCTTGGGAATCAAAGGAAAGGTTAAAATTCCTTTGGGAATAAAGATGTCCTGGCTCCTTTGGAAGGCTTTTCCTGCTGCATCAGTTATGAATCCCAGACCTGGGAAAAATTTGGATCAGGAGAACATAAATAGGAAGTTTTGGTGTTGCCAGATCTGCATTTCCAACAGGGATTTCAGTGGGATGGGGAGGGCTCCCGTTGGACCCCGTCCCAGCCTTCCTCATCCTCATTCCCAATCCCATTCCCTGCTGAGCATCCCGAGTGTGCCCTGAGATGTTCTTCCTCCAGCCCAGGGATCCCTTGGGATTCCCTGTTTTCCATATGGATGCAAGGATTGTGTGAGGGCTCGGGAATGGGCAGAGGGGCAGGGAGGGGAAGGAAAAGAGGAGTGGGATCAACAAGGAAAAGAGCAGTGGGATCAACAAGGATCCTGGGATTCCAGCCATGCATGGAGTGCTTTGCCGTGCCGGAGTGTTCCCAAGTTTTTCCTGGTTTATAAAACAACGGGAGAGCCCTCTATCCTCACATCACAGCAGGAATTTTTCCTCTCTCCCTGTAAATTCCCAAGCCTCGGAGACGAAGCAGAAGAAGATCAGCATTCCAGGTAAATTCCCTGATCCACCTCCCAGGTCCTGCTTTCCAGAGATAATTCCTTAAATCCAGGAATAGCCATCAAAACCTGATCTGTTAAATCCCATTTTTGGGTTTCCCTGGGGATCCCGAGTTTGGAGTCTGCTCATCCCACACAGAATCCAGGGATAAGGGAGCCAGAAATGGGAGGTAGAACCTTCTCAACTGCCAGGTCCCTGGAATGGCTTGGTCTCCTTGATCCAAGGGAGCTCTGACCAAACGCATCCATTAAAAAAAAAATCACAGGAAAGGATCCAGAATGGGGAAAAAAAACAGCAAAAAAATTCCAACCTGGCTAAAAAAACAATCCCTGAAGATGGGAGGCCAGCAGACCAGGATCCCTCAAAAAGCTGGAGTTGTGTTCCGATGAGGAAACTGAAAAGAACAGGAAAAATTCGATTTTGGGAAGGAATTCTTCCCTGGGAGGATGGGGAGGGGCTGGGATGGAATTCCCAGAGAAGCTGTGGCTGCCCCTGGATCCCTGGGAGTGTCCAAGGCTGGGCTGGGCAGGGTTTGGAATGCCCTGGGATAGTGGGATGTATCCTTGTCCATGGAATGGGATGAGCTTTAAGGCCCCTTCCCAACAAAGCCATTCCAGGATTCTACAATTCCACGATTTATTTACCAGCCTAGACTTATCCTTAGATTCCCAGGAGAAGGAAAGAGCGATGGGCGCTTCCAGAGGCGGCCCAGGGAGAGCGGGAATTGCCAAAATCCAGCTGAGCCCCGGCTGTGCTCACCCAGAGCCTTGGAAAGTGAGATCCCGGGAAGCAGCACCCGATAGGGGCTGTCCTTGAAATATTCATGGAGAGGACAGAGCTCGGAGCCGAAAGGAATCTGCTGTGGGTGAATTATTGATGGAAGCTTTTCTTCCGTGTCCCGGCGGATCCGAGCCTTGTCCGAGCACCTGTCGCTAATTATCCCTCTGGTCACCTGCTCCAAAGCTGGGATCTGTGCCAGGCACGGGAGAACTTGGGATAAAAACCCTCCCAGGCTGCCCAGGGCAGGGCTGGATCCCCATTCCCATTCCCGTGTGGATATGGTGCCTGGGGAGAGGGAGCAGCGCTGGGAACGGTTGGATTCTGGGATAGTGGATAATCCATCCACATCCAAGTAGATAAGAAGGGTCCAAAATTCCCAAATCCATGGCATTTGGGGACAGATCTTCGGGATGTCACACTCCGGATCAGTGCCAGGGTGAACAGGAAGTTTGGGATCCTTTCCATCCCAGGAAAAGAAAAGTGAAGGAAAGTCCCTGTCAAGGTTTTCCATCCTTTTTTGTCAACTCCTCCATTAAATTTAATTAAATTAATTAATTAAATTGAGCACTTAATGCACGATTAAATTACTTGGGGAAAAAAAATGAATCCTGAAGATCCAGAAAATCAGGAAAAGGTTCAAATCCATGGAGCAGGTGCTGCTGGGAATCCCAGGACAGAGCCTCCAGCACCTGGAGATTTTTCCTGGATGCTGGGAATCTAAACTGACCCCAGCCTGTCCCGGTGTAGGAGATATCCCAGATGGAGCAGGAGCAATGGATAATGCTGGAAGTGCTCTTGTTCCACGTGCCGGAAGTGCAGATCCGGGTTTTTCTGGGAATAGGAGGAGTGGGCTGGATGCACAGCTGGAATTCCCTCCCTGGAGCACCCAGAGCTTGGACACGGCCCCATCCTCATGGGAAGGGGTGTCCCTGCTCCCTCAGGAATTCTGATGTTGGGATTTGATTGGATTCTGTTCTGTCTTTCTCTCCGGTGCCTCCTCCAGGATTAAGTTTAACGATGGATACAAGGCAGTGGCAAGGTACCGAAATATCCTGGTGGGAGGGATCCTGGATTTTGGTGGGATCCCAGTTTTTGGGGGGGATCCCAGCTTTTGGGGGGATCCCAGCCCATCCCAGGCACCCACATCGCACAAATAAGTGACTGTCCTGGCATAAATACTCCAGGATTTGGGATACAGGTCAGCCTTATCCCACATAATGTGGGGATATCAGGAATTACAGTGCCAGGACACAGGGAATGGCTTCCCAGTGCCAGAGGGCAGGGAGAGACAGGATATTGGGCAGGAATTGTTCTCTGGGAGGGTGGAGAGGGGCTGGGATAGAATTCCCAGAGAAGCTGTGGCTGCCCCTGGATCCCTGGAAATGTCCAAGGCCAGGCTGGAGCGATGTGGGATAGTGGGAGGTGTCAGGGTTGGAACAGGATTATCCTTAAGGTCCCTTCCCACCCAAACCATTCCTGGGATTTGATGATCAGCCCCTTCCCGTGTGCTGCTCTCATGGGCTGGGGGAGGCTGTGTCCGGTTGGGAATGTTCGTTAATTCCTCACATTCCTCCTCCTGGCTCCATCTCTTCCCAACAGTGAAGACCCGGAAGATCCCAGGTAGGGTATGTGGTGTCCCTGCTTCCCTTTGGGAATGGTGTGTGCATGGATGGGAGCAGGCCCTGCATGGCATTTGCATCCAGGGAAAGGGCCTTTTCTTGGATCACCTGACCCCGGGGATCCCCTGTCCTCCCAAAATCCCAGCAGGGACAAATCTCCTAATCAGGGACTTCCAAAGGAGCTCCAAGGGTCGTATGTACTTGTATTCCCAGCTATCCAGCCTTCCATCCCTCCGTCCATCACTCCATCCCCATCCACCCATCCCTCCATCCATCCATCTCCGTTCATCCACCTCCATCCACCCATCCATCTCCATCCATCTCCAGCCGTAACCCTAACCCATCCATCCCTCTTTCCATCCATCCACCCACTCACCCATCCAGCCAGCTTTCCATCCATCATCCATCCACCTTTCTATCCATCCATCCATCCATCCCTCCATCCATCCATCCATCTTGCCATCACTTCATCCATCCCTCCATCCCTCCACTCATCCATCCCTCCCTCCATCCATCCATTTTCCATCCCTCCATCTCTCCATTCATCCAGCTTTCAATCCATCCATCCATCCCTCCATCCATCTTTCCATCCCTCCATTCCTCCATCCATCCCTCCATTCCTCATCCATTCATCCAGCTTTCAATCCCTCCATCCATCCACCTCCATCCATCCACCTCCATCCACCCACGCATCCATCATCCACCCATCCATTCATCTTTCCATCCATCCATCCATCTATCCCCATCCATCCCTCCATGCATCCATCTTTCCATCCATCCATCCATCCATCCATCCATCCATCCATCCATCCATCCCTCCATTCCTCATTCCAGCCCCACCAGTGCTATCCCTTCTCCATTCCCAGTTCCCTGAGATCCTTGGGAAGCCCCGGTGCAGGGAATTCTCCCTCTGGGACACTCCCGGATTGGATTTGTTGGATAGCTCTGTGCATGTGGATGAGTTTGGGGGGAGAAGGTGGGTGAAGGTCCATCCCTGGATCACAACTCATGGAATTGCTCCTTTGGATTGCAGAGCCAAGGCCAAAGGGAAAGAGAAAAAACACCTCGTGTTGCCATTCAGGTATCCCTGATTCCCTGATCCCTGATTCCCAGGGTCCAGCCCTTGGCAGCAGAATCCCCCAGGAGTGGCTGCAGGGCTGGACCACGAGGCCACTTTCCCAAGAAAAATGCTCCAAACTGAGATTTTTGAGGGATAAAATGGGAATTCCCCACCCATACCCATTCCAGGGCCCCAGAGCCCAGGCAGTGAGGGTTGGACTGGAAGGACCCAGGGAAAAGGAAAGGAGGGAGAGAGAGGAATTTGGTTTTGGCTGCTCCACCAGACCCTTGGGAAAGGATCCGGGATCCCTCAGGCAGTGCAGTCACCCACCCGGACACCCCGATCCGAGTGCCAGGAACGGAGCTGAGGTGGGAATCAGGAGAGGAAGGAGATGCAGGAGGAGGGAAACACTCGGATCGAGAGGAGGGAAACACTTGGAATGCTGTGTTCCTGCATCCCTCATCCAGGCCACGTTTTTCCTCCAGGAAGAGGGAAAGGACGAAGGATCCGCACTGCCCTGGCCCCACATCCAGGGGTGGATCCCCAGGGATGGGTTACCCAAGGATGGATCCCATCCTGATTCCAGGGGATATTCCAGCCCCTCTGCCCATGAAGGAATGGATCCCATCCCAATTCCAGGGTACATTCCAGCCCCTCTGCCCACACAGGGATGGATCCCCAGGGTTGGGACATCCCAAACCCTCTGCCCACCCAGGGATGGATCCCATCCCAGTTCCAGGGGATATTCCAGCCCCTCTGCCCATCCAGGCATGGATCCTCAGGGATGGGACATCCCAGACCCCCTGCCCACCCAAGGATGAATCCCATCCTGATTCCAGGGGACATTCCAGCCTCTCTGCCCACTGAAGGATGGATCCCATCCTGATTCCAGGGGATATTCCAGACTTCTGCCCATGCAGGGGTGGATCCCTGGGGATGGGACATCCCAGACCCTCTGCCCATCCAGGGCTGAATCCCATCCCAATTTCTGGGGACATTCCAACCCCTCTGCCCACGCAGGGACGGATCCCATCCCAATTTCTGGGGACATTCCAACCCCTCTGCCCACGCAGGGACGGATCCCATCCCAATTCCAGGGGACATTCCATCCCCTCTGCCCACCCAGGACCATTTGGATGGGGAAGGGAAGGATTTTCCCAGCTGGGCTGTGGCAGGGAAGGATCCCACACAGTGAGATCACAGGGAAGTGATCCCATAGGGATCCGATCCCATAGGGATCCAGCCTTGACTCCTGGCCAATCCAGCTCCCGTGTGTCCAGCAGGACCTGGACCACATCCCTGAGCTCCGGGAGGAAGCATGGAATGATTTAATTACTCTCCCGGCAGCTTTTCCAAAGCTAAGCTGGGGTTTCGTGCTCCCGTGAGGAGCTCAGCTGGAACGGGAATAATTTTTCCCACTGTGCTCCCACAGCCAGAGCTGGGCCAGGGAGAAAGCAGGAATGCTTGGATCAGAGCAGCTTTCCTTGGCTGTTTTCCAGCCCAGGCTCCAAGCAGATTCCTGCCCAGACTGGGACAGGAGGACCCTGCTCTTCCCAGTTTCCCATTCATTTCCCATTTTATGCTGGAGCTGCTCTTTTGGGATTCACCTCCTACTAACCCTTCCAGCAACACATCAAGCAATTAAATAATTTTTCCTGGATGGTTTTCCAGCTGCTCAGGGCACAAGGAGCTGGAATTTCATGCTCTGAAACCACTCCCCCCGTCCCTTGTCCCCAGCCCGGCCGAGGAAGAGCTGTAATTAACTCCAGCAGCTTAATTACTTCCCGGAGCGGCTTAATTGGTTTCTACTCCCTGATTGCTGCTCGACAATGAGGGCGATTAACGGGGCAGAAAGAGGGAGGGGGAGGAAAACAGGAAGCAGGACAGGCAGGAAAACTGAGAGGAAAATGGGGAGACAGGAGCGGAGAGGAAAACAGGAAGAGAAGCAGGACCAAGGACGAAAATATGGAAGAAAACAGGGAGGAAAACACGGAGGAGGGACTGGGGAGAGAAATGGAGAGGAAAAGAGGACTGGGAGGAAAACAGGGAGACAGGAGAGGAAAGCAGGGAGGAAAACAGGGAAGCAGGACTGGAGAGGAAAACAGGGAGAGAAGCAGGACCGGGGAGGAAAATCGGGAAGAAAACAGGGAGGAAAACGGGAAGCGGGACTGGAGAGGAAAACAGGGAAGCAGGTCTGGGGAGGAAAATAGGGAAGAGGGAGGAAAACAGGGAGGCAGGACTGAGGAGGAAAATAGAGAGAAAAAGAGGAAAGCAGGATCTGGAAGAAAACGGAGGAAAACAGGGTAGAAGGACTGGAGACGAAAACAGGGAAGCAGGACCGGGGAGGAAAACGTGTGAGAGAAGGAAAACAGAAGCCAGGGAGCGGAGCAGGATCTCCAAAGGGAACAGGGAGAGGAGGGAATCCCAGATCCAGCCCATTCCTTGCAGCCCAGGCCTCTCTGGAGGGAGAACATGGATTCACCTCTGCAGGAGGATAAGGAAAACCGTTCCCCTCTTCAGAAAGGGGAAGCCTTGTTGCCTGCCCAGCAGCTTCCCGAATTTGGGAATGGAATCCGGGAATCTTGCGTGTCCTGCACAGTGGTGCTGCTTAGCTGGCCCCAAACACAAATCCAGGGATTGCTCCTCACTTCCAGCACCAGTGCTGGGAGTTGGCATCTCCTAAGCCATGCAGGGATGTTTTCCACCTCAATTTTAAACTGAGGGAGAGGAAGTTTAGATGGGATATTGGGAAGGAATTCCTCCCCATGAGGATGGGGAGGAGCTGGGGTGGAATTCCCAGAGATGCCCCTGGATCCCTGGAAGTGTCCAAGGCCAGGTTGCACAGGGCTTGGAGCAACCTGGGATGGTGGAAGGTGTCCCTGGAAGGTCCATTCCCACCCAAACCATTTTGTGATTCCATGATTCCTCGGTGCACTGAAGTTTATTTGCCTTTTATTCCCTCGATATTCCACCATCGGCTCCAAGCAAAGGCAAGGAGAAGACCAAGGAGCACAAGTAGGTTTGCTCTCCCTGCTCCTCCTCCTCCTCCTCCTCCTCGTTGTTCCCACTTTTCCTGACTGATCCAGTTGGTTTCCTCTCCCTGCTCCTCCTCCTCCTTGTTCCCACTTTTCCCAGCTGATCCAGTTGGTTTCCTCTCCCTGCTCCTCCTCTTCCTCCTCCTTGTTCCCACTTTTCCCAGCTGATCCGGTTGCTGTGGTCTCCCTTCCTCTAAAGCTGGACCTGTCCATCCTGGAAAAACTCATCTCTTTTGGATGTGTGGCCTGAGGTTTTGGAGAATGCGGGGAATATTTATCCAACAAAACCCAAGGAATATTTATCCTGCAAAAGCTGTGGAACTTGGCAGCTCTGGAAGGGAATGGAGAAGTCTTGAGGGAAGCGTGGATCCATCCGGTTTGGATGGAGGGAATCTCCCAGCCTGGGCATGGACAGGGCAGGAGAGATGTGGGAGAAAGCAGGACTGAGATCTAGCTTTTCTTTGGATATCGGGAAAAGGCTCTTCCCCCAGAGCAGGCTGGGCACTGGAACAGCTTTTTAGGGAATGGTCACATTCCTAGCCAGAATTCCAGGAGTGTTTGGACAGGGACAGGATGGGATTGTTGTATCAATGGTCCCTGTGGGTCCCTTCCCACTCAGGATATTCCATAATTCCCTGATCCTACAGCTCCTGTGCCCACATTAGGCTGCCAGGTTTCTGCAGCTCCTGCCTTCCCTTTATTCCTGGCTGATTTCATGGATACCAGGCTGTTCTCCCAAGAGCCGGATCCTCCAGCTCTCCAATTTAAACTCAGCTCCAGGGAATGACCCTGGAAGCAGCACCGGGCACTTCCCCATCTGTGAGGGCTCTCCTGGCTCCCGATTTTGGCTCTGTGGTTTAAGGATCGATTCACGGCACATTCCATGGATGTGGAATTGGGATAAAGCGGAAGATGGAAAGGAGGAAAATGTCCTAGGTCAACAAGGAGAGGGCAGAGCCAGGAAAAATGGGAAGAGATCTCCCAGCACCGATCCTTCCTCTGGGAAGGGAAGAGGCAAAAACGGGCTGAGGAATGGGATCTTTCCAAGGGTGGTGGATGCAGGAGGGGGCTGGCAGTGGGATCTGTCCCCTGGTAGAATTCCTGATGGGTGGAATTCCTGCAAGGCAATGAGCTGTGGGAACCCAGGTCCCAGTAAAAAGCAATGATTAACGTGTCCTTGGATACCCATGGATAATTAACCAGGAATGGGATCTGGAACTGGAATCTGGCCAGGAGAGAGGCTGCTCCCTGCTCGGGCTCCAGAATCCCTGTGGATTCTGGAGGCCCCCATGGGTGAAATCCCAAAGGACAAAGCCAAGAGGAGCAGACGGAATGCAGGATTTGCAGAACTGGAGAGAATCCATGCTCAATCCCATATTAGACCCCAGAAAATCCATGGGATAGTGCTTCCAGAGGCTGGGTGGAGTCTCCGGTGTCTAATATGGATTCAAGATTGGTTGAAAGCTTATCCCGATTTGGGATCGGCATCAGGATGTCCCATCCTCCGTCCCAAATCTGCCGGAACCCCGATGGGATGCGATGGAGCAGTGGCGGCTTCTCCAGACTCCCAATCCTTTGGGAAAGCAGGAGAAGGCCAGGTGTTGGCAACGGAGAGCTCTGGGCGCCGTGGTGGCAGCTCAGGTTCCGCGGGTCTGTGGATCCTCATGGAATATTCATGTGGAGAACGGTGTCAGCTCTCCGCCAGCCCTGGCTTCCCAGCGGCACCGGCGGGAGCGTGGTGGGAGCAGTGGGAGGATCGGGAAGATCCCACAAAACCCCCACTGTGCCCTCAGAGGAGGCTTGGCTGGGATCCCCCATCCCTGCTCCGTCCCTGCTGGCTCCGGGATGGAGGTCCCACCGTAGAGCTTCTGCTCGCCATTCCTGGCTCTGCTGTTCCAGAACCTTCTCCGGGAGGGCCGGGTGAAGGTAGAAGCTGGGATGGGAAGGGGGAGGTGTTTGGGATATCAGTGCTCACCTGGTTTGGAAAAGGGGACGGGTGGGGATTGGGAAAGGGGCTGGGGATTGGGATGTGCCTCCGGGAGGCTGCTCCAGAACATTTGGGATGGTTTCATCCTCATCCTCATCCTGCTCTTTCCCCTCTCCCTCTTGCCGAGTTCTGTCAAAATCCACCAAAATCCACCTAAATCTGCAGATTTTGAATTTATTTATTGATTTGTTTCTCTCTTTTTTCCTATTATTCTTTTTTTCTTTTTTTTTCTCTTTCTTCCTGGTTTTGCTTATTCCTTTTTTTACCTCCCGCTATTTTTTTCTGGTGTTTTCCTGGTGTTTTGGCTTGGTTTTGTTTTTCCTCATTTTTTTCCCCCATGGCTTTTTTATCCCCCACGGTTTTTTAATTCCCACAAGTTTTTCCCCCCACTTTTTTTTTCCTTACAAGTTCTTTTTCTGATTTTTTTCTCATTTTATTTTTCTGTGCTTATTCCTTCTGGGGCTTTCTTCCAAAATTTTTTGGGTTTTTTCCCTTTTTTAAATATTTTTCCCCCTCATTTTTTCCCCATTTCCCCACCTCCCCCCATTTTTCTCTCTCCATTCCCCCCCATTTTACCCCTCCCATTTTCCCCTCTTCTTTCTTTTTCCTTTTCTCTTCTTTCCTTTTCACTTTTTGAATTTAATCCTTTTTCCTTTTTTCTTTTCCCTCTTTTTTCCCTTTTTCTCTTTTTCCTTTGCTTCCCCCTTTTTCTTTTTTGCCCCTTTTCCCAACTTTCTTTTTACTTCCCCCTTTCCCTTTTTGCTGCTTTTTCCATTTTTTTCTCTATTTCCCCTTTTTCGTTTTCACCCTTTTCCCCATCTTTTTTTCCCTTTTCCTCCCTTCTTCTCCCCTTCTTTATTCCCTTTTTTCCCTTTCCTCAGCACCCTCCAAATCCCATTATTCCCTGGCCATTCCCCTTCCCGGGGTTCCATTCCCTGCGCTCCCCAGAGCCAGGAATTGGCTCAGGGGATCTGGGAATGGGCACGGACACAGCACCTGGAGCCCTCTGGAATCTTTCCTTTATTCCAGAGGCTCTTCCCCATTTCCAGGGCCTTTGGGGAAACATGGAGCTGCTGATCCCAACTCCTTCCGGAGGCTCCACTCCCGGACAGGCTGATCCCAGCTCCCACACAGATCCCTCAGGAAGGGGCAGGATTGGGATGCTGATGCTGGGTTGGGTCTCAGCACATATTCCTTGGATCCTTAATCCCAGTTTTTTCCACATGGCCCAAACCCACCACCATTTTCCTGGTGGGAACACCAAAGCATCCTCGGTGTCCATGGATCTGGGACCTGGGAGGGGATCCTGCCGGGGATTTCCCTGCAGAGTCCATCCCCAGCTGCTCCTCTCTTTGGCTTTCCTTCCCAAGGAACCTCAGAAATTCCCAGGACAGGGATTTTATCCCCAGTCAGCAGGGACTGGTGGGATTTTTTGCTCTCCATTTCTAAGAATTCCATGGAAAAGAAAGGAGCAGCTCTCCAACCAACACTGGGGGTGTTGTCTCATGGAGGGCTCTGGCTGCTGGATATTCCAGGCTGGGAGGAATCTCTGTGGCCAAGAGCAGTCTGGGAGGAGAATTCCAGTGCCTGAGCTGTGATTCCAACATGTCCTCATGTAATAAATGAGTGAAAACAGCTCCAAAGGGACCCATCCCCCAGAGAACCTGCAGGAAGGTGATCCTGGTGGGATTACAGGTACAGAATCCTCGTCCTCACCTTTCCTCCTCTGATCCATGGAAAAACTGCCCTGTCTTGGAGCATCCCGGGAATTAATCACAGCTCCCAAAGGCCAGAGCGTTGCTTTAGTCCCAGGTTTAAATAGTTCCTGAGTCTTATCCCGATTGGATTGCCCCTCCCTTGGTGGATATGTTATTTTCCCATTTCCTTTCATTTTCTTCCCATTCTCCTTCATTTTCTTCCCACTTGCTCTGGCTCTGCCAGCATCCTGCAGAGTTCCAGTGGTTATTAAGTCAAGGATGCATCAGGCTGGTTGCAATTCCAGGGTTTCCTTGGTTGCCAGAAAAATTCCCAAGGGTAAAACTTCATCCTTTGGCCCCATCCAGAGGTGGGACTGGGAAATCCCACAGATTCCTGCTGTGGCCTCGTGGGCAGCACATCCCAATCCTGCAGCATCCAGGGCGGGTGCTGAGCCCTGGATCCCCTGGATCCCCTGGCCTGGCAGCAGCTGGGAGGTGAGGTCCTGGATAAATGTGTGGTCCAGGCTGGAAGTGAGGTCCAGGCAGGTGAGGTGGGGTCCAGTTTGGAGGTGACGTCAAGGCTGGAGGTGACGTGACGTCCAGCCTGGAGCTGAGGTCCCAGTTTGGAAATAAGATCCGGGTTTGGAGATGAGATCCAGACAGGTGAGGTGAAGAAAGGTCCAGCCTTGAGAGTGAGGTGAGGTCCAGCCTGGCGATGAGGTCCGAGTTCAGAGATGAGGTCCAAGCAGGAGGGGAGGTCCAGACAGGTGAGGGGAAGAAAGGTCCAGCCTGAAAGTGAGTTGAGGTCCCAGTTTGGAGTTGAGGTCCCAGTTTGGAGGTGAAGTCAAGGCAGGAAGTGAGGTCCCAGTTTGGAGCTGAGGTCCCAGTTTGGAGCTGAGTCAAGGCAGAAGTTGAGGTCCAAGCTGCAGGTGAGGTGAGGTCCAGTTCAGAGGTGATGTCAAGGCTGGAGGTGACATGAGGTCCCAGTTTGGAGCTGAGGTCCCAGTTTGGAGGTGAAGTCAAGGCAGAAATTGAGGTCCAAGCAGGAGGTGAGGTCCCAGTTTGGAGGTGAGGTCCAAGCTGCAGGTGAAATCCAGGCAGGTGAGATGAGGTCTAGTTCAGAGGTGATGTCAAGGCTGGAGGTGACGTGAGGTCCAAGCTGGAGGTGAGGTCCAGGCGTGTGAGGTTAGATCTGGGTTGGAGGTGAGAAAAAGTCCAGGCTGGAGGTGACGTGTAGTCCTGGCTGGAAGTGTGTCCAGTGTGGAGCTGAGGTTCCAGGCTGGAAGTGAGGTGAGGTCCTGGCTGGAGGTGAGTTCCTCACTGCAGATAAGACTCATCTTGGACATGAGGTCCCAGTTGGGAGGTGAAATCCAGACAGAAGATGGGGAAAGCTCCAGATAGAAGATGGGGAAAGGCCCAGGCCTGGCTGGCTCCAGACAGAAGATGGGGAAAGGCCCAGGCCTGGCTGGCTCCAGACAGAAGATGGGGAAAGGCCCAGGCCTGGCTGGCTCCAGACAGAAGATGGGGAAAGGCCCAGGCCTGGCTGGCTCCAGACAGAAGATGGGGAAAGGCCCAGGCCTGGCTGGCTCCAGACAGAAGATGGGGAAAGGCCCAGGCCTGGCTGGCTCCAGACAGAAGATGGGGAAAGGCCCAGGCCTGGCTGGCTCCAGACAGAAGATGGGGAAAGGCCCAGGCCTGGCTGGCTCCAGACAGAAGATGGGGAAAGGCCCAGGCCTGGCTGGCTCCAGACAGAAGATGGGGAAAGGCCCAGGCCTGGCTGGCTCCAGACAGAAGATGGGGAAAGGCCCAGGCCTGGCTGGCTCCAGACAGAAGATGGGGAAAGGCCCAGGCCTGGCTGGCTCCAGACAGAAGATGGGGAAAGGCCCAGGCCTGGCTGGCTCCAGACAGAAGATGGGGAAAGGCCCAGGCCTGGCTGGCTCCAGACAGAAGATGGGGAAAGGCCCAGGCCTGGCTGGCTCCAGACAGAAGATGGGGAAAGGCCCAGGCCTGGCTGGCTCCAGACAGAAGATGGGGAAAGGCCCAGGCCTGGCTGGAGGTGAGGAAAGGTTCAGGTTGGAGATGAGGTCCCAGCTGGGAAGTGAGGGTCAAGCAGGAGTGATGTTAAGGCTGGAGGTGAGGCCCCAGTTTGGAAGTGAGGGTCAAGCAGGGGTGATGTCAAGGAGGTGAGGTCCAGGCAGGTGAGATGGGGAAAGGCCCAGCCTGGCGGTGAGGTCCTCACTGGAGGTGAGGTCTCAGTTAAAGCTGAGGTCCAGGATGAAAATGACGTTCAGTTTGGAGGTGAGGTTGAGGCAGGAGCCGAGGTCCCGGTTTGGAGCCGAGGTCCCGGTTTGGAGCCGAGGTCCCAGTTTGGAAGTAAGGTCCCAGTGTGGAGCCTAGGTCCCAGTTTGGTGCCAAGGTCCTAGTTTGGAAGTGAGGCCCCAGTGTGGAGCCGAGGCCCCAGTTTGGTGCCGAGGTCCCGGTTTGGAGCCGAGGTCCCGGTTTGGAGCCGAGGCCCCAGTTTGGAAGTAAGGCCCCAGTTTGGAAGAAAGGCCCTAGTTTGGGGCCGAGTTCCCCCCATTGCTTCCAAGCTGCCCCAAGAACATCTCCAGCAAACCTGCTGCAGTTCCTACACTTCCAGGAATGGGAATTTTCCATTTAAAGATATTCCCCTGTCACAGGCAGGGGAAGTTTTGGGGTGTTTTAATTTTCGGGTGTTTAAATTTTCAGATGTTTAAATTTTTAGATGTTTAAATTTTTGGTGCCTTGGGAAGGAATTCCATGGACTGGCTGGGAGAGATGAGGAGTGGGAAGACAGTGGGGATTCTACTTATGGGGAGGCACAGTTATCCCAGGTTGAGGCATTCCCAGAGAAAAAATGGGATCCAAGACTCCAGGGCCGTGAATTCCACTGCAATCCTGACTCTGCCTCTGGAATTGTTACTGCTCTGTTTTTCAGCTGATATTTCCTCTTTTCCCTTTGGAAAAAAAAAAGCCTCCTCCTGTTCTCACCTCCCAAATCCTAGAAAACACTAAAATACAGCGATTAATGGGATTTTTTTTTTATTATTCTCCCTCTCTTTATCCAGAGCTGGAAAAGGAGTTTTTTCAGCCATGAAGCTTGGAAAGACACGTCCGTCCAAGGATGAGCATCGGAAGCAAGGTACAATCATGGAATCGTGGTGGATTCTTGGAATAGCAGCAGTGGGAGAGGAAGGGCTGCCCCTTCCCTGGGATCTGCACCACAGTGGGGCTAGAATTGGATGTCTCTGGAAAGGCAGGAGAGGCCAGCAACTGGAAATTCATTGTTGTTTCCATTCAGACCAAAGGATTGGCTTCCCACTGCAAGGAAAAGGGGAAATGTGTGTTTGGAAACAAGGAAAACCTTGCTTTGGATCATGGTTCTGGGAAAACTTAGTTTTCCAGACAGGTTGGAAGTTAGAAAAGGGAATTTTGCCTGGGATGTTGGCATGGAAACCTGGGTGTTCTGCCCCAGGCCTGGACATTCCCCTCATGGCCAAAGCTTCCAGCAGGGCCATGGGAAAACATCTGGAATGCAAAGGCAGGAACAGAGCTCTGGGTCACAAGGAAGTGCCTTCACAGGCTGGATTTGTCCATGGTCAGGGAATGGTCCAACACAGCTGGAAAATGGTGGTGTGGGCAGTGCTGTGTGGCCAGGAGGCTCCTGATCCCACCTTTCCCAGGAATCCCTGGCTGCCCCACCCCTCACCAGGGCTGGGATTGTGATTCTGACCCTTGGCCTGGATATGGGATGGGGTGGGTGTCCTGCACCTGCTGCCTGTTGGCCAAGCCAGCATTCCCAATGTTCCATGGGTGCTTCCCTCCCACCCAGACTCCTCCTCCAGCTTAGATCAGGACCAACCTGGCCTTGGACACTTCCAGGGATCCAGGGGCAGCCACAGCTTCTCTGGGAATTCCATCCCAGCCCCTCCCCACTCTCCCAGGGAACAATTCCTGCCCAATATCCCATCCAACCCTGCCCTCTGGCAGTGGGAAGCCATTCCCTGTGTCCTGTCCCTCCAGCCCTTGTCCCCAGTCCCTCTCCAGCTCTCCTGGAGCCCCTTTAGGCCCTGCCAGGGGCTCTGAGCTCTCCCTGGATCCTTCTCTGCTCCAGGTGAGCCCCCCCAGCTCTCCCAGGCTGGCTCCAGAGGGGCTCCAGCCCTGGAGCAGCTCCGTGGCCTCCCCTGGACTGGCTCAGCAGCTCCATGACCTTCCTGTGCTGAGCATCCCAGAGCTGGAGGCAATAATTCCCAGCTCGAGGGGAATCTGGCTCAGTCTTAAAATCTCCCAGCTGAGTCAAGGACTCCTTTCCCGTCAGGAAAGGAGCATTCCAGCAACTTCTCCCAATAAAAACCCAGGCATGGGGATGTGCTGGTGAGACCTGGGCTCCTGCAGCAGTTTTTCCTCTTGGGAATGACCCATTTCTCCCAGTTTTTCACCCCTGTCTCCTCCAGAACAGAGAATTTATTGTCTTTGCAACATCTCTGGTGCTCTTCAGGTCTCCAGCTCTTTCTCAGACATTCTTTAACCCCCTGAATTCGGGGTGTTTGTCCAATTTCCTTTTTTTTTACCTTCCCAAAACCCTCCACAGGAATTCTGCCCGGGTGGAATTCTCTGCCAGCTCCTTGATGACCCCTTTTCTGAGCAGGTCGTCTGAGACCCAACCTGGTGCCCATTGTTTTTGTGTTCTCAGCCGAGGGGATGGATTGGTTTCCTTTCTCTCGGCCTTTAATTATTCACCGACGGAAATTAAAACCAGAGCCATTCCTTTGTCCCCTTCCCACAGACGATCCGGCTGTTTTGGAAACAGAAGACCTGGATGGAAAGGCCATGAGATACGGAGCAGGCCTGGAGCCAGACACCATCTCCCTGGCCTCTGTCACTGCTGTCACCACCAATGTCTCCAACAAGAGGTGAGATCCAGGGCTGGGATTGTGCCAGAGGGAGGTGAGGATGGATATGCCAGAAATGTGTGACCCCTGATATGGGGAATGTTGGAAATCATTGTTCCGTGGAGCCAGAGCATTGTTTTTTCAGAATATCTGCCTGTAGCAGCCATCACTGAAGTTCAGTGGAGTCTCCCAGATCCCAGGGCTGATATTCCTCAGATTCAGAGGGAGCAGGGGCTTCAAGGGTGACCCTGAAAATGCTTTGAGGGTGACCCTGAAAATGCTTTGAGGGGACCCTGGTCTTGTAGTGAGACAGACTTCGGACAAGGCCTGGAGGGATGGGACACAGGGAATGGCTTCCCACTGCCAGAGGGCAGCATTATGTGGGATATTGGGAAGGAATTCTTCCCTGTGAGGGTGGTGAGAGGCTGGCACAGAATTCCCAGAGAAGCTGTGGCTGCCCCTGGATCCCTGCAAGTGTCCCAGGCCAGGCTGGACAGGGCTGGGAGCAACCTGGGATAGTGGAAAGTGTGGATGGAACTGGATGATCCCTTCCCACCCAAACCATTCTGTGATTCCATGAATTCCATCTATGGTTTGACCGAAGGTTCCTTCTGCCTCTCCCAAGGTCCAAGCCGGACATCAGGATGGAGCCCAGTGCCGGGAGGCCCATGGATTACCAGGTAGGTGACACCATTGTGTCCCCAACCTGTGCTCCTGGGGTCACAACCCTGGGCTTGGGGACACTGAGTTCCTGGTGGGTCTCAGCTCACTGGGCTTGGAACCAGGACATCCCAAGGGCTGGAATTTCAATGGTGGAGCCATAAACTCAGGATGGAGTCATTAACTGGGTTTGTTCTCCATCATGTGAAGCCCACAGAGCCCAAATTAAGCTCTCACTGAGGCTCTTCCTAGGGGATTTCTCCTTGGAGTAACCTGGGATAGTGAAAGGTGACCCTGCCCATGGCAGGGAGTGGAACAGGATGGGATTCAAGGTCCCTTTGAATTCCAAGCATTCCATGATCCCTCTGTGTTTTCCAGCAGAAGTGAAGCCAATGGGATCAGTCTCTCTGATCCCGTAGCTTGAATTTATCCCAAACTAAATCCATTTGGATTTTTTCCATGTTGTGTGAAGCACCCGCCCCCCCTAAGGCTGGAACAACAGGGATTCCTGGGATGTCCTGCATCCCACACCACCCCAGTCCCTCCTCAGCCGTGTCCCAGTGTCCTGGTGGGACCAGCAGACCCCGTTGCTCTGGAAAGGCTCCATGATCAGAGATGGGGGGCTGGGAGGAAGCAGTGGCACCTGGAGCTGCTCCCAGGATGTGAAAGTTTGGGAATTCCTCCCTCCAGGTCAGCATCACCATCATCGAGGCCCGGCAGCTCGTGGGGCTCAACATGGACCCCGTGGTGTGCGTGGAGGTGGGGGAGGAGAAGAAATACACGTCCATGAAGGAATCCACCAACTGCCCCTACTACAACGAGGTCAGTCCGTGCTCCAGGGCTGCTCCCAGCTCCTCTGGGCTGCTCCACCCTCAATCCGTTGGTTTCTTGTCACTCCGGGGTTTTTTTTGGGTTTATTTCCTGTGGGAATCAGGTGAAATCTCAAACCCTGCAGGAGAAGCAAAGCCTTTGCCCTCTGGCATTCTGTGATCAGTGATTCTGGGCTTCCCAAGAAATTGGTGTGTCGTGGTTTGAGCCCTGGTCAAACGCCAAAGCCCCCACGAAAGCCGCTCTCTCCCGTCTGCATCGGACAGGGGAGAGGAATTTTTTCCAAGGTGAGATAAGGATACTGAGAGAGAAAAAACCCTCTAATTAAAGCAGGCAAAAACAGGCTCAAAACTTAAAAGGTGATAAGTGAATTTATTACAGAGTTAAAGGAGTAAGCAAAACATTCCTTAAAACCCTTTCTCCCCCCCCCCCCCCGCCAACAGCCCTCCCTTCTT